>JAUMHQ010000082.1:3191178-3201203 GCA_032361165.1 Enteromius paludinosus
ACCAAAACCTTCTCCTGCTCAGGACCTCAAAGTGGGCCGAAGGTTTACCTTCCAACAAGACAATGACCCTAAGCACAGCAACTCTGTGACTGTTCTTGAATGGCTCAGCCAAAGCCCTGACTTAAACCCACTTGAGCATCTCTGGAGAGACCCAAAAACGGCTGTCCACCAACATTTACCATCCAACCTGACAGAACTGGAGAGGAGGAATGGCAGAGGATTCCCAAATCCAGGTGTGAAAAACTTGTTGCATCTTTCCCAAAAAGGTTCAGTTTTTCTTTTTTAATAAATCTGCAAAAATGTCAACAATCCTGTGTTTTTCTGTCAATATGGGGTGCTGTGTGTACATTAATGAGAAATTAAAATGAACTTAAATTATTTTAACAAATGTTTGCAATACAACAAGTGAAAGATTTAAGGGGGTCTGAATACTTAAATCTTTCACTCGTTGTGAAAGTAGAAAAAAAAAAAAAAATCTTATTTTCTCAAGAACTGTTTATGGCCTGTGTGGGTTAGGTCTTGAACTGTTCTTATTTTTCAGGTCAGCAGAAAACACTATAGTAATCTTCATTTTACCATTTGGCAAACTGGTGGCTAATTCATATGAATCCATACAATCTCACTTGTACACTATATGCATGTTTACTTTCTTCAAGAAAATGTCACGATTCATAGAATTCTCATCATACAGATTCATACGAAATCGCCACCTTGTAAACAGTAAGTTTGGGAAATACACTGTTCAGCTATAGATGTGTATCCTGCTCTGACCTCTCTTCTGTGTGTCCTCTCTGAGCTGTTTATGGGGCGGTGGACAGAAGTCATCCTCAGACGGCCTGAACATCCTCTTGACCAGCACACTCCTACAGTAATACAAACACAATGACATAATGTCTCCCTCAACCGACCGATCTCACCATTATTACAAAACAACAGCAATAATCTTGTACTTTAAGGGTACGTTTACACAACAAGGATGTAAAACTGATGGCAATATCTTCCATACTTTACTACTATACTGTTTATAATGTTTTTATGTGTAGATTATATTTTGTATATAATGTACTTTACATACAGTTTGCATACAGTTAACACGTAGCATTGTATAAGAAAAAATTGCTTTTTTAAGTAAATGTGTATTATAATGTATTACCATACATTAGTGTAGATCTTAACTTTTATGAATACATATTCTTGAGGGTCCCAGTAATGTAGTAGTCGCTGCTAGTAGCTAATTATGAGATGATGCAATGTTCATTTAGCTATTTGATTATTCTGTTTTATAGTATAAATGCTGAGAAAGCTCAAACTTACCCTTCGCGTTCGATTTCTTCTGTATTAAATGCAAACACCTGCAAAAAGTGGTGTACAAAAGTTTCATTTCCAGTAAACATTCCTAAAAATGTCTGTAACATTCAGAACACTCCAATGACCAGTTCACAAGATATCACTCCTCATAAACAAAAGTCACCAAGATACATGAGGAAGGTGAGCGTGACCTTTCCTGTCGGCTTCTGAAAGGTCAGTCGCTCTCTAATAAGTTTCAGTCTCGTTAGACACACAATGGCCCTCTCTAAGGCCTTAATGACAGTTCATTAATGAGCCTCTACAGCCTTTTTGAGATTTGAGGAGGCGTCTGCAAAATAACAGAGGACTTTTAACCCAAAAGAGCTTATGATCTGGTCATTGAGTGCGTTTCCAGACTGACTCATACCTGGCCTGCTCTCTGCAAGTTCCCAAAGTGCACATCCGGGATGAAGAGAACTGGCTGGGCATCCAAATCGGTCATCGTTTTAAAGAAGGTAGCGTCGCATTTTTTCGGGACAGAAGCCGCCCCGGCGCCTCCATCCTTTCCTGATGAGATAATGTCAGTTGTAAATGTAAGAATCACCGTTGTTGATTGTAATAAAAATGACTTATACTGGTTTTTACTCCCATCACATATCCAAAACTAGCTGCAATGTAACTAAAGCCTCTTTATTTTTCCCCAAAAAATGGGAAAACGTCATATCTCAATAAGAAATCATCAAAACAGCAAAGATAATTGTTTATCAAATCATTTCTTGAGTTCTTATTGTTTTGAATTGGAGATCACTTTAGTGCTTCAGACCTTTTGTCTTCTGTTTGCGGTTCTGTTTCCTCTCCTCGTCTCTGATCTTCCTCTCTGCTCCCTGATCCACAAACACAGACAGAACAACAGAGAAAAGAGATGTCAGAAATGTCTGTGAAAGGTAGCAATAATGAACAACCACAAGGTGGCACTACATTCACTGATAATGCATGTAGAGTGCAGCAGGGACGTTGCAGTTTTGTAGGCATTTTATTATTATTTTTGACATTCGTCTTCCAAGTGCACATCCCATGGATATTATTCTATCCCATGAGGCCATGAGAAAGGATTTATAAATGGCATAAAAGCAAGGCAACCGACGTAGGTAGGTCATGTAATAGTAACATATTCGCAGATGCTATATAGAACGGATAATATACAGAACATACTTTTGTAATGATCATGAATATGTGATTTCAGAATACTATAAAAGGTCAAAGTTCACCTTATCACAGAAAACCTTGATCTGACAGTAGGCTCTGTGCAGGGGTTTGTTGCTGCGGTTGTTGTAGCTGTAGGTGTCGATCTGAATCATCAGAGGAAGACCCTTCACCCCCTTCTGAGAGGAGAAGTCTGTGCTCAGACAGTTCACTGTGATGAAGATCTACCAATCAGAGGACAAAACAAAAACATGTTCAGATTCATTTTAAGAAAACAAACATGTCATAGTGGTGTCTGTCAGTGCAAAACTCTCTGGCACTAGGGTGCTGTGAGAGATTGTTATATTTGTGACCCTGGAGCACAAAACCAGCGATAAGTAGCACAGCCAAAAATCATTAGGATATTAAGTAAAAATCACATTCCATGAAGAGATATTTCCTACTGTAAATATACAAAAACTACATTTTCAATTAGTAATATGCATTAAATTGATTTGGACAACAATATTTTTTGCATCACATTTTTAAATAGTTTTGTCCTATCTTAACAAACCATGACACCTGAGTGGTTTTGTGGTCCAGGGTCATTTATAATGTAGGTATCTGCATGCACATGTAACAGACTGATGCAGAAGAACTGCCATATTCATATTTTGTAACAGCTTGATCCGGTTTGACCTACGCAGTCCTCCTGACCGTTGAAAGTGCACCTTGTTTTCACCCACCACCCACCTACACACGCAAAACAGGTGCCTGCCTCAACACGTCTATCTGTACCACTGACTGCAACAAAAACACGGCTTAGACTGCACAACTACACAGAATACTAAATGTACCCGTTGTTAAAGGAAATCGTTTTATATTAACGCAAGACCAAGTTTTAATCTGAAATATCAGCTATTTTTCAAAGCAGTTTTCGGCTTCAGACTCGTCAAAGGTTTGGGAACAGGGTCTTGCTCACTAAATATTTCTGTGGTTAGTTATTAACAGTTTCATATGATCAACCATTACCAATGCCAGAGGACAAGAAGGAGGCCATCGTTAAGTGAAGAATGCAAGAACACTCAATTTGGAGCACTTTATATGAATTATATGCTCGCAAGGAAAACTAAGATGCCATCAGAGAAGTCTAAGTGGCAATGACTAATAACATTTGTAGAAATCCAACTGGGCTGGTGTTTCTTTGTGTTTTCGTCTTTGAAAATATGTACAAATCTTTTATTTAGCATGAATGCATTAAATTGACCAATAGTCACGTAAATAAATAACAGATTTCTAAGTCAAATAATCCTGTAAATAATCATTTTCTCTTCATCTAAGAATACTGAAAAAATATGGTTTCCACATGAAGCAGCACAACTGTTTTCAGCATTGATAATAAAATGTGTCTTGAGGAGCAAATATACAGCATATTACAGCGATTTCTGAAGGATCATGTGTCACTGAAGACAGGAATAATGATGCTGAAAAAATAAAATTATTCCATATATTATTCCAATAAATTCCATTATTAAAAAGTACTCAAATAGAAAACCCTTTTTTGAAATTGTAATCATTTTTCACAACATTCCTTTTTTTCCTAGGTCTTTGATTAAACGAATGCAGCCTCAAGCAGCACAAGAGTCTTTCAAAAGCATAACGAATCTTGAACATTTTGAACTATAGTGTACACACATTGTAGGCTCAAAGCCAAAATGATTCGTACAGCTATGGACCTCTTGTAAAATAAACAGAGCCCTTCAACACCACAACAAGGATGTAATTTCCACCTCACAGATCAATGGCTCATGGCGACTCAGTTTATGGCTTCCCTCACTCCAGCCTGATGAGAAGAGCTTTGAAGGGAATTGTAATAAAAGTCAAGAGTATGTTAGAGTATGAGATGCTTATCAGATCAAACCGAGTGCATTTTCACACACCGATGCATGCTTTTACATGAGCTTGGACCAAAAAAAACACTTAAATATCCTTCCAAGGGCGGCTGCATTGAGACATCACACAGTCCACATTAATAGGTTTTACCAGAATGAATTGGCCCGATAAAAAGCAAATGTTTGCGTAGAGCGCATTGGTTGAATACACTTCAGAGGTGAGTGTTTGAACTGAGCTGTATTGCATCAGAAGAGCCACAATAGGAGGGCAGGACTCTACCTGTGAGGCTGGGAGGATCTGGACTCAGGTTTGTGTGCGTTTGGTACACAGACCTGGGCTATTTCATATTCTCAGTAGCATACAGAAGAAACCCAAAACCCAGGAGAAAATAAAGGTTTATATTAATAGACGGGACTGGGGAAGATGCACCAGGCTCTCGGGGCGCGTTCAACAACAGGCACGTAAAATACACATATCAGATATCGTAACACTCCACCCTGTGTCTCAATAACATTTTGTGTATCGCACACAAAGGTGGCAGTGCGTCTGAAAGAGAGAAAAAAACATAGACGCACTGATGCAGTCGAACTGAAAACTACAGAAGCTCGTTTCCACCACTGAATACATTTGATTATTTTATGTTACCATGACTTTTTATTTCACAATTCTGATTTTAAACTAGCAGCTTGCAAAAAAAAGTCATGATATATAACTTTATATCATGCAATTCTGACTTTAGTCACAACTGCGTGATAAAAAGTCATCTTTCTAACTTATTTCTCGAAACGTATCTTTATATCTTGCAATCCTTACTTTTTTCCTTAGAAACCTGAACCTCCTGAACACCTGCAACTTCATCATCCCCGATGACCATTAATGCAAGCAGGATGCCCATAAGCCCAAAACACACTGGAGGACATATTAACTGTAAATTTGAAGTGCCACGTCAGAACTGTGAGCACACAGTCTTAGTGCTGGATGACTTACTTTAGCCTCCTCATTCACGTCCCAGGTAAAGGACACGGCATTGTAAGCGATTTCTTCAATATTTCCAATTGTGTTGAAGCTCTCTTTGTAGTCAGCTGTAGAGAGAACAGGAAAAGTCAGTTTTCGAACTTGCTGGAAATAAAACAAAGCAAATCAGGATATGCTGTGTTATAGATACTAAGTTTACAACTAAGCACCACTAGCACCTGACCACAACTGTGTAAACCAGTACAGACCAGCATGCAGTTACCTACAGACTGATGCTTGCAGGGGGAAAAGACATGTACAGTTTATATTACGTTGAATTCAATTTCGGGAGAAATTGAATTAAAAGCTCTGGCGCGTGTCGGAGAATGGCGACATTAAAACTATGTCTGCCGATGCAAGCGGTTTTTAGACTGATAAGCTGAGTATACATAAAATAGCAACCTTCCACATTAGATAACTCTTATCTGTTTATGTAAACAAACATTTGCTTTTTTAGTCACCGCTTGATAGGCCATTTATGACCACTCACACTTAAAGCATGTCTGTGATTCTGCCTGAGCGCCATTACTTTATAGATTTACGTTAAGGATGGGTGATCTCATAACAGCTTCAACGGCTGGAGTCAGTCTGTCTATGCTAGTTTAACTACGGCTGTTAACTTTACATTCTTGACTGGTACTTTCGAAGTGTCTGATTTGATGTCCACCAGGCAAAAAAAAAGTCAAGTCACCAAAGATTTTTCTAGTCAATTAGTAGTTGTTCGTAGAATACACGCTTTTACAAAAAACATGCATTCGCCCCTACACATTTTCGGGCAAGTGTGTTCACATAGTGGTTTGTAATGGCCAGATCACTATCTTGTCCCTTTGCATTTACATCTAAATTTATAAACTAAGATTACTGAGAAGTAAGAGAAGTAACAACTAGTGACATGCCAGGAAATCTGTACAAAGTCATCCAGCTACCACAATAACCAAGCTGAATAAAAAGCAGAAATGTTTTTATGATTGCAACAATATATGGTTTATGTGTTACAGTGCTATTATAGAAGCCTATCCACCTTATCTTTAAGACCACTGCCTATAGACAAGGCTTCCGGTTCATTAGCCGCTGTGGGAAAATAATAAGAAAAATGTGCAATAAATATAAAAACTGTTTGTTCTATATACCAGTGTGTTCATAATTAACATTATTCATTAAAATAAAATGGTAGAACACATCAATTTGCAATATTAAGGAGCAAAAAAGCTGTTTTGTACAGCTCAAAAATAGCTGGATGCAAATGACACTGGAAATCGGACCCATAACATTTACAGATAGCCGAATCCGCTCTTACAGAGGAAAAACAAGCTGGATTTAAACTATGAAACACATTTTTAGTATTCATGTGGAAAAAGTGTTTATATTATACAAACCAATTAATGGTCATTAGGAAAATATAAAATAAATATACCAAAAAAAAAAAAAACTTTGCCAAAGGATGGTAGAAAGTGAATCCTTTTTGTTTTCTTTATTTTACAAAAGTACAACCTTCATTGATATTGATATAAAAGTAAAACCCTTTACAGTTTCAAATGATGTATTACAGCATATTTAGGTTGTTTCCACTCTTATCAGAAAAAAATGTAAGTGATCGCATGTCATGCAGTAGCTCACTAACAGCATCCACATTTTTAGTGGCTATTTCCTATGCTAATTAGACCCTCTTTCTTCAGTTCCGAAGTTCTTTGTAATTTAATAAGCTGTCATTACAGGGGCGTTCATGTCTATGTTAAGTAAACCCAACACCTGTCTTATTTTGGGGTAACTTGGGGATTAGGAAGGCCGAAACCCTTCCCAATAGATCTCCTTTGGGTGGTTTACCAAGCACGCCCGACGATGCCCCTTAAGCGAGCTCCCCCCGTTAAATAGCCCCATTCAAATCCCAGCTCTAGTGACATGGCCCCAAGCCTGAGGAACAATCCCGCCTCAACTGCTATTCAAATCCCAACTGTGAAGGTGTCAGGTTTCAGTCACTGTCTCCTCTACTTGGCTTCAGCATACTGCCGTATACCATGTGCCCAAAGGTCTGTCCACTCCAACAATCTACCGTCACTTTCTTCGCAAAGCTCTCCTTGAAGTGTCTCAACAAAAAATTGCTCTATTTTTGGCCTATCTAAGAGAGCAGGGTTTAAGACAACGATAGCTGCCATCAAGATTCAGATATTCCCTCAGGGTGCTCCCAGGCTGTGAAAGTCTCGGGGGCAAATCTTGACAAAGGGCATAGCAGAGCGTCTGATTACTGGAGATGAGGAAAGGACAAGAAGAAACAGGCTCGGGATGACTGTTCTCTCAAGGTGTGACAAGACTGAGAATAAGACATGAATTGTTTGGACTCATAGCTGCCCCACGCCAGGTGGACTCCAACTATTTAGATTTTTTTTCCCTCTCATTTAACTTGAATCAGAAGCCGGGCTAGTGATCTGAAAGTCGCAAGTTCAAATCCCAGGTGGGGTGACTCATGGAGCTGGAGAATAATTGGGCTCTCCTAACACCATTCCACCTTACTTTACCCCAACTTGCTCCAATAGGACAAACATTGTAATAAAGTTTGCAACTATTTGCACCATGAAAATATCTAAAAAAAAAAATTGCTCCTAAACAAAAAAATGCTTTTTTTTGGCAATATATGGCTTATTATGGTTCTGTCCTGATTTCCCTAAGCAAAAAGCATGAGCAAAAAAAAAAAGCATGCTTTTGGACAGCTCAAAAAAGTAAGAATTTGAGCAAAGAATACAACAGGATATAGAGTTTACAGTACAAAAGAATTGTTAAAAACAAACACATGCCGAAAAAGGAGAATACAGTATACCAGAAGAGGCAACTAGGATCAGATTTAAAAAAAAACATGGGAGGAGGAAGCAGAACTTTTTTAGACTGGCATCATAGCACATGCAGAGTGTGTGTGCACGCATTTATATGCATGCATGCGAGCATTTGTGTAAGCGCAAAGAAGTCCCTTGTCAAATGTCTTTAGTTTTTGGTTTTAAAGGAATAAGAAACTAAGTAATAACTATTAACACCACAGATTCAACTAGGAAGAAAAGCTGTATAAATGTTTAAAAATATCTGTGGCCGGTTGAAGAATAGTCTTAAAAGTTAGTCACCTTTTTTTTCTTTAAGACTGTCCTAGTGAAAAAGTATATTTAAAATGCTAAGTTTAGCAGGGTATTTTTATTAAGCACATAAATAGGTAGTAATCACTTTTTTAAGTCATTTCTTTCTCATTTGAACCTGAAAAGTTAACTGATTACCCCTTGATAAACTGCTAGTTACTATGTAGACTAGGTTTATGCAGCTGGCCACTGTTTCTAGATTAAACTCTCGGAGTAAACTCTATAAACTAAGTTTATAGCCATTAACAACCTAGTACCCATTAGCTGAGTAGAGGGAAACCAAGAGGAACCAATCTCCTGAGAGCCCTGAGGGCTTCAGGGAAGTAAGGCACCATCAGTCATCAAACTAGCAGTGTATGCACAACCATCTTAAAGACAAGAAGTGCTTCTGACATAGGGCAACTCAGACCAAAGTGTGCTGAGTAGTAGCTTGGTTAATGATTTTTACCTACAGTAATCTACATAATTACAAGAACATAAATGCTTTTAGCTATGCAAACTCAATCTCACACATCGCTGCATTCAAAATGATTTTCTTTCACGTCAACTGCTGTCATGATGGGGCAAAAGTTTGAAGACAATCTGGCTGCTGATATATTTATAGCATGTTTAATGCAGGGCTGTCCAGTCCTTCACTAGTTGGCCACTGTCCTGCAGAGTCTAGCTCCAATCCTTATTAAACAAGCCCAAACTAGCTAATCAAGGATTACTAGAAACTTCCAGGCAAGTGTGTTAGAGCAGGACAAACTTTCCATAGACTTCATTTCCAAGCCTGCTCTAACAGATCTCCCTGTGGTTTTCTAATAGTTTGTATGCAGGATTAGACATCCCCTGGGTTAAATGAACTGGGGTAAGATCAAGCCTAAGTATTGGAGAGGAAACCTCACCGATGTCCAGAACCCTTTGCTTTGCCGTGTGCTGGCGAGAGTGCCAATACTTCCAGTACTTGAGCTGCTCATCGCGGTTCTTATCTTCACTGAATACAACCATGATGACACTCTGATAGAGGAAATAAGAGAAAGGAGGTTAACAGAGGTTATCACAGTCCACTTAATTACTTCACGCTTGTTCTAAACCACCATGAGCTGTCCAGCATTGTTATTACCATAACAAGAATGCAAGATGTAGTCATACATTAGGCTGTGTGACCTCCAAAACATTTTTGACAGCTGAAAACACCAGGCACTCTTGCTAAGATGTGGAGTGATGGGTGCAGATGCATTGTGAATTTAATACTACAAGCATAATATTTTGAATCGATATTCATAGCAGTCTGGGAATCCCATCTGGTACAGACATGAACACTTTAAAGACAAGGAATGTTAACGTCTCCTCCATTGTTGTTTTAGTTGTAGTAATATGCAACAGTGTGGAATTAGTCCCGTCCCCCCCTCCAATGTGATTTTATAAAGATGCCATAGAATGCATTGAGAGAATATTTTAAATTGTTCTCTGATATGTAGCCTAGGTAAGGGGAAAAAATGCCCAGAAACGGTTTTACAGGTCCATTTACAACCCTAGAATTTGACCCTA
>JAUMHQ010000082.1:3215341-3250207 GCA_032361165.1 Enteromius paludinosus
TGGAAATGCACCTGTGCTGAAAATTGTAGACCCCTCCATGATTTCTAAGTAAGAGAACTTGCAAAATCACAGGCTGATCAAATACTTATTGACCTCACTGTGTGTGTGTGTGTGTGTATATATATATATATATATATTAATAACTACTAATAGCATACTGTATAAGTATTAAAATAACTTACAATAACATTTTAGCAATAATATGAATATTTTGTATGAATTAAGAGGAAAGAAAAAAGTTTAAAAATACTGCTCAATCACTACAGGAATTTATTTACGTTTTATTTGGTCATTTTATTAATCAGTTTGTCATAATTGCTTCCACCTTGAACTCTGGCGTTTGACCACAGGGTGCTTGTATCACATCTTGATAACAATTGCACTGCTTTTCCCAGAGCCAATCCCTGTTTGTCCCAGTCTCACTTGGGAGAATGCAGACAGTCATTGGACCAGCGGGAAGTTGCACCACAGGTCGAGACGAGTCAGGACGACTGACACACCCTCCAATAAAGCATTCTGATGGAGACACTATTACAATATATAGGACAACACAAAATACTTCACATCACTCCCCGGAAAAAAAACGACCTGAAACTCTTAAAACATAGTTTGAAATAAAAACAGCATTTATATATATATATATATATATCCAAATATTATTATTATTATTATATAAAAAGAAATATAAATTCACAATTTTTTGACAATTCTGAAAAGGTCAAGACCTCTAAGGTGTGATCAAAAATCACCAGTTTAACAGTGGGACATAATCTTCAGTTTAAATTAAACTAGGTTTAGTAATAGTTTATCAGATTTAGTTGTCATAACAACTTAAAACTTGCATATTGAAGCAAAAGTTGTTTTTCCCATTACTCATTTACCAAGTTTCTCAAAAGCAGTTTTTCTGTTTCTTTGTTGATTGATCAGATTTGTGTGAATGACCTCTAGTCTGTGTCAGCGATGACTCACCGATGACACTGATGGTGAATCGGCGCTGAGCATGTTGAGGTAGGTGTGTCTGTGGGTGGGGTAAAAATCCCTCATCATGACTCAAAATCTTACGTTTGAGAAAGTGTAGCTTATTGAGCAACAACAATTATCTCTAGAGAGTCACATTATAACAATTACATAAACGATTTAGCATCGAAAACCATGCCAACAGGATCAAGATCTTACAATGCTGGTGTGACTGTACCTGTAAATTGGGTTGTAACGTCTTAATACGCCATTCCAACGAGAAAATGTGACCCTGTTAAAAATGAGCACATGTTCTCTTTATGGACCTCGATGGGAGATAATTGAGATTCTGCTTTTATTAGTATCTGGTTCCTCTGCTCCAGTTTAGAGGCCGAGCTGCTCTCTGACGCGGTGTGTTCAGATCATGCAGCTGAGCAGACAATAATGTCTTCCTTGCTCTTTCATTGTCTTTGTGCAGAATGTTTCTTTTTTGTTTTATGGTGATAGCATCTATACAAAAAGCATGAAGTCTGACACACTGATGTATCGTGGTTCTCTGGGTCGACTATTGTGCTTATGATTATGATGAATCCTATAACAGTAAAACTGAGGGTGTGTAAGCAAGATAATTATGCAACGCATGTTGAAAGTTAAATAAATCTAAACAGAGCAATGCATCTGTTTCATTAACACTTTGGTGCATGGCAACCATTAGTCATTTATTATGCAAATAAACAGTGTGGGGAAAATTAAAGAAAGAAATAATACACTATGCAAAGAAAAACAACGGTATGGTTTTCAATTTATTTAACTTTTCTGGTTGTTGTTGGTCTTTTTTGGTTCAGAGTTGCTGTTTATTTGTGGACACATTTTCAACCATTCTATTCTTCAACCATTCTGTATCTGTAATTGTATGATGTAACCTGCTCAGGTGGAGAAAATCATAATAAAGAGAAGAAAATCATGGGAATTATTTTAGATTTTAATTACATTTAAATTAAACGTCAATATAAAACTTATTAAAATGTACAAATATATTCGTAACACTTTACAATAAGGTTCTTTAGTTAAGATTAGTAAACAACATTAGCTAACATGAATTTTGCTAATGAATTATTAAAATTCAAAGAAGTTGTGTTTGTTAACATTAGTTAATGCTCTGTGAACTAGCCATGAACAACTGTATTTTCATTAACTAATATTAACAAAGATGAATAAAGGCTGTAATAAATGCATGCTTCATTGTTTGTTCATGTTAGTTAATACATTAACTAATGTTAACAAATGACGCCTTGTTGTAAAGTGTTACCAATATATTTATTCATTAGTAAAAATAATTTACAATTAGAATTATTTTCGAATATTTTCATTGTGATCTAATTGATGTCTGAAAGTTACATTAACCCTATGAAACCTGCTGACTCTATCATTTTTAATTTGCAAAAAAATGACCACTTAATAACTTGGCAAATAAAAGGCATTTTAGTGGCATTCAAAAGAAAGTGCCTTTTTGCGTTGTCTTTTTCACAATGTAAAATTAAGAATATACTTCTTTTAATTAGCAATATTACAAGATGAACAATTACTGGACTGACTTGATTATCCATTTTTTTTTTTTTTTTAGAAAAATCATGTTTTGAGAAACGTTTAGCCTAATTGTTCATCTCTCAATCATCATTGCACTGCATTGCAATATGTTTCCCCCTCATAATAAACACTACAGAGCTTTATCTGACTAAGACATCACTGAAAACTGCAAGGAGACAACTACTAATATGCTTTTCATGCAAGTCGTACTGATCTCATTCAAGCTGTCAATCTTACTTTTTGTCATCTTCACCTCGGAATAAAAGTGAGATGTTTTATTTCTCCTCGTGTTCGAGCTCCATATCCTCACTCTTTGATGCTCTCTTGAGGTTTTATAAATAGATCTTTCGGATTCTCATTAGATTCCTCGGGAATCGAACGCGCTTTCCTTGCAGCTCACGCCAATCAAAAGCCCGGTTGCCTAGGCAGCGGTTGACGTCACGGCCCCTGCCCAGCCCCTGCACCAGCAGAGCGTGAGTAGGAGGGAAACCCCGTGGATCGCAGAGGAACGCTGCGCCGCGCGCCACAGTCGCAGAGTGGCAGCTGAGCCGTACAGAAGAAGACCGCTCTCATTCACAGGTTAGCTCACTTTCGTTTCCTTCAACTCTTCAGTGCGCTGTTGCCTGCATAAGAATCGTATTTCTTTGTTTCGTGTCTGCTCGTTTTAATGAAGCCGTTTTTATCAATCGAAATTGTTCGTAATACGCGCTTGCCATAGGGATGCTTCAAAGCGTTTGCTTGAGAAATGTTTCAATAGCGGCTGGTTCGTTACCAGAATGATACGTTTAATGTCTAAAACGTAGATTGGTCTGTTATTTGACTCAATAAACGCTGTTTTCCGCGTTTAAGCTCATCGTAGTGCTTCAACCGTTTCAGCTTTCCAGACAACGGAAGGATGAGTCCTCCTCCTCCGCACGCAGATATCGCTTCATATGTCTTTTATCGTACGTTGGCGAAAATATAAGTGTGAAAATGTGATTTGCCGCATTCAAGCTCGGTCTTGGTGGATATCTGGCAAGCCAGATCATGTCGGGCACATTAGGCGAAAAGTAGGGCGTTTACCTCACTGCTTTACTAAGGAGTTCCTGTCAGTTGAAGGTAGCGACAGTCTGTGTGTCATTATGAATTTGCTTATGGAAATAATTTGTGTTTTGGTCTTTTGTCAGCAAAATGTAATATGCGCTCATTGTTTAAAAGGCTGTTGTTAGAATAAACGGGGGGCAAACGAGCTGCCCTGTGTAGCGTGGTTTCGTATTGAAACAAAGCGGACGCTAGAAAGGTAACGTCAGGTGAAGACCGGAACGCGCGAGCGCAGGGCGGGAGGAGTTCGCACGCATAAATTCCCGGATGGACCGCGATCAGACAGAAATCAAGCAGGCGATCAGCCCTTTTTTTTCATATTTGGGGTGTCTTGTTTAAACATTGTTCGCTGCTTGCTCTTGGGCTGCTGTGTGGACTGGGCGTGGTCGGCGAAGGCATGTCCGCATTTTTGGCCGTTTTCACTCCTTTTCTGTCACATGTGAAATGCACTGTAAAAAAACCGTGTTTAAACCGCGAAAAATACGGTAGCAACGTTTTAGGTTCACGGATTTTACTTCCATTAACATTTATAAAACGTATAAATTATTTAATATAATATAAATACTGACATCTGTTTAGTACTTTTGTAACACACTGGTGACCACCCAAAAGCAAGTGGTGATGAAACTGTCACATGATGACACCGAGCTCATCACAAGCAGCTCTCTCTCCCACACGCTGAGAAGGAAAACATTAGTGTTTATAGAAGGTGCACAGTGTCATTCATACAAACACTAAACACCTACATGGTGTAACACGATAAACATTAATTTAACAACATTAGATTTAACCTACAACCCTAATGGGCACAACTGATTTGAAAAAAAAATGTAACTAATCAACATGTATGCAAACATCGTTTAGTACCTGTATTAACTGATAGTCACAGTGGTTTTGAAAAACGGTGGTTGTGGGTAAAAAAGTAAATGAATACATCAAATTAAAGCACTAATACTGTGATGACTTGTTCACAGTCACACCTATACACGTTTAATAATCAATCTAATTCTATGTGAGAATAGTCAAGTCCACATTGTAACTGTAATAGTAACAACACAGCGAAACAATAATAAATCTAGTTGAAATTAGTTTCCAGCTTTTAAACTGTAAATACAGTTTATTACAGAATCCACAAGACTTTGGAGATCCTGGAGCATTTGAAGTGGCAACAAAACTGCAGAGAGCTCATAATAAACCGAATGTTAAAGTCTATTGGTGGGGACACTAAAATTATCATTATTGGTGCAGAAAGACAATTTATTACATTTGCTATATATATAATATTACATTGTCTGCAATTTGCAGCAACCAGAATTCTTTGTTTTCAGTGAGAGTCGATGATGGTATGATCTAACAAAGTAGAGTTTAACTTTATGCTGATGCATCAACAGTGATGCATTGTGGCTATTGCCACTGTGAGTTGAGAAAGTGGAGCCATTTTACAGTATCTACAATAGGACTGCGGCTAATCACGTCTTTGCTTAACAATTTAGTTTATTTTCATTATTTGTTATTTTTAGTGGTTTAATCTTGCCCAATATTGTCTTCCCAACAATAGAAGGCATGCTATGAAAATGAATATACATTTAAATTTACGTTATACCCCATTATTATTACAGTCCATTTACAGCCTTACTAAGGTAAAACTCCTAGTGTTATATGTAGTCCTACTAACCTGCATTTAATACATCAGATAAAACACAATTAATGTTACAAACTTTGCCCTCTCATGTTGTTGTACTCTCTAGCTGATTTCCATTCCTTGCCGATCCAAGCCTGCCGGCACAGTTATAGTTTCATTTGCCACTGCGGGGCTGATAACAGATGTAATTAATACGCTTCAGTCGTTGCCGTGGTAACATAAATGTTTAGATATGATATAAGGTGTAAGTAACCACTGCATTATGGAGTATAATTATTTTGCTACTACTTTTTAAATTAAAATGACTAATTTATGTTTACATTGCTTAAATAGCATGCTTAGCAAGCTACGGAGAAACTAGCAGACAGGCAACAGGAAAGTGGCAGATCCTGATTGGCGACAACACGCCCTACGAGCACAGTTCAGCAAGCATACCGTTTTCGAATCCATTCAGCTGATCTCCAGGTCTGGCAGTAGTACTTTTAGCATAGATCATTGAATCTGATTAGGCCAGTAGCATCTCGCTCAAAAAAAGAGTTTCGATAGGCCACATCGGCCTAGAAAATCCCATTAGTCTTAGCACATGATTTAACTTTTAAATGGGAAAAATATCGAAACTTTGGTCATTTTTGAGTGAGATGCTAATAATATAATCAGATTCAGTAATCTATGCTAAGCTGCTGCTAAAAGTGCTACTGCCAGACCCGGAGAATGGCTGAATGGATTTGAAAACTGTCAAATCCAAGTGTTTAACTCGAGGTGATTTGGAAAATGAGCCTATTTTCGAAAAGGTGTTGTCCATTTAACTTGAGTCTCATTTGCGCTTCTAACTGTCAGTGTAGTCAGATATAAGTTATGCGCTGGGGAAATCTTTCAAACACTGTAAATCTTTTCAGATCAGATTAGAATTGGTCTTTTGTTGTTGTTATTCAAAAACCATTACAGATTCATTATAATGTATATAATTTTTTTCCTCACACCTTTGCTTGTATTTGGTTTATCTTTAGCTAGATGTAATGGTCTAATTGAGTACACTACAGATTATAGATTTGCATCAAAATTCATCTTTCTGAGATGATGTAACTGAAATGTTGTCTCTCCTGTAGAACCTAGCAGCCATGGACAAGAGCCAACATGTGCAGAGGGCCAAACTGGCGGAGCAGGCCGAACGCTACGATGACATGGCCGACTCCATGAAGAAAGTGACTGAGCTTGGAGAGGAGCTGACCGACGAGGAGAGAAACCTGCTCTCTGTGGCCTACAAGAATGTTGTGGGCGCGCGTCGGTCCGCTTGGAGGGTGGTGTCCAGCATCGAGCAGAAGACCGAGGGCAGTGACAAACAGCAGATGGCTAAAGAGTACAGGGAGAAGATTGAGACTGAGCTGAAGGCCATCTGCAAAGACGTTCTGGTGAGCTTCGAAAAGAACCGCTGATAGGGATCATCACCATGGCAGAGCTTGACATTTTAAATGGGATATGGTGAATAATGTCATGTCAGGAAGGTGGTTATTTTTGGTTTAACCCAGAGCTAGGGTCAGGAATAAAGAGCTGGAGCCAGATTCATGAAATTTTCATTAACTCTTATTTTCTTATTATTTTTGGCCTTTTTAGGTGTTTTTTCTTGAAGTCGAATTTCAGGGTTGTTTTTTTGTTTTCTTTATTGGCGTATATCCGAGTGAAAGAGCTTCTCAAATGAGACAGAAATGTAGGGCAGGACTTGAGTTTTGTCCATCAGCAGTTGATTGGATCATTGCTGTGATCTCATGTGATTCACAGGTTGTCCCGCCCTCGTGCTGGTGACCGTGTCATCAGAAAAAAATTTACTGTTTCAAGAAGAATAGGAAGTTGTTTTTACTCAAAATTACAAAGACACATAAAAAAAGGAAAACTAATTTAAAATAATTTGATATGAAAAAAAATAAAAAATTGTGGCTTTAAGAAATGTAACAATTTCTTTCTCTTTTTTTTTTGCACAAGTTCTCATGAATTCAGTCCCTGGTTCTTGTTCAGAACCAGTTTGAATTTGTAGAAAATCTGGAACCAACTAATTTTCATAATAATGACTAAAGTGATCTCCTCTTGTAATATGTTGTCGCAGGATTTCAACCGATCAGTAGCTAGAGATCATTGGTTTCGCCCAAAAGTGTATCTAGATAAGCAAAACAATGGAGTCCTTTGTTTGAACACTCACTAAATCAGCTCTTCCTCTGGATACAGAGTTTTATTTCTTCCAGGAAACTGGAGGTGAGACTGACTGAGCGCAACTGGATAAGGCTTTAATGAATCAGACAGGGCCATTGCCTCTCCTTGTACTGGGCCATTATAGTTGGGTTGCTGCCTGAGACATCTCAAACGGTGGCACATGGAATGTTATGCTTTGCGTTTATGACATTCCTTACATTCCTTACAGATGTTATTTAGACTATATCCAGAAGAATTTAATGTTTAATCTGGCATTAGGAGTTTAACAGGAACCAGCTGAATGTTACATCTTACATCCTCAACAACTTTATACATGAACAACATTATAAGCCCATAACATGATTCAATAAAAGATATTAAAGTCATGAGGTTTAAGGTGCGTTCGCCGGTAGTTCTGATATTCCTCTCCAAATTAAGTCGACGAGACAGAAATGACAATTCACATCAAAATTATATGAAACTGAGAAAATTGCAAAATGAAAAGCTATTCACATAAAGTTTGAATATATGCTTGAAGAATATTTAAAAGACTGCAAACAGCCGTAAAACAAGGATGAAAGACAAGCGAGGAAAGCTTGTTCATATATGTTGGTTATGAATCAGTTTCTAACGAAGAAATATTTTCTGTGAATATTTTACAGACCAGTGTCTTGTTCAGCACTTAAAAAAAAAAGCAAGAAATGATACAGAAAGTGTAGAACAAAACTTGATTGGCCAGTGTTTGTCGTTGAGTTACCTTGATGCGTTTCCATAAAAAGGCAGATCTTTTAAACAAATCATGGACATTTGTTGGGCATTAATTGTGGAAACCTGAGTTTTCTCACACAGAAACACTGCTGTTTTGGACTGTGCTTACATCCACGTGTCTGTCTTCTGCAGCATCTCCTGGACAAGTTTCTGATCCGCAGCACTTCTCCAGCAGAGAGCCAAGTGTTCTACCTGAAGATGAAGGGAGACTATTACCGCTACCTTGCTGAGGTCGCCACAGGAGACGAGAAAACTGGTAAGTTTCTCCTAAATGACATTTATATCAGATTTATTCAACATGCACACTTCTTTTTTTGATTTGAGAAACGGATCTAAATGTTAGCTGTTCTGAGTTGGAAGCTTTACGTGTGTCTGCCGCCACACCTCCATCACACACATGCAGATTTTTTTGGCTTGTTAGCTACCAGTGGAACAGGTCTTTACTTGTGCGTCCACACCCTAATGTATGATTATTGAGGGAATGTTGCACAAATTCTCTTTTAAAACAAGAATTGGTTCATGGTTCAGAATGTAAGTGATCGTGCTAAATCTGTTTTCTTTCCCCCAAAGCTTTTTTATTTTTTCCCTAAATACATTTCTTTTCTAAAAACATTGTTTTAATGGTTGAATAAAACTTTGATAAATGAAAAGTTTATCTAATTAATAATGAAAGGTATGTAGATTAACAATAGGTTCAACACAAAATGCTTAAGGATCCTTTTAAATGTTTTATTTATTCACAGAGTTCTATGTGGATTCTACTTAAAATGGTGTAAATTGTAATGATCAAAAAGTATCTTACTAAACTTTTATTTCTTGTTATTACTTTAAGAAGTCAAAAGTACTTCCACAAAATATAGCCTTCGATTTCCAAGCGTAAACAATGCCACATATAATACATGGTATACAGTGTTGCATAAAATCCTCGGTTCTTTTCAGTGTCAGATGAAATGCGTGTAATTTACTTTGTCAGTTACCTTTTCTTTTTCAGCAGTTTATGTGTCAGAATTTGGCTAAGTGAGCATCATGTTCATGCTTATTTTAAAAAGCATGCCAGTAATGCTTGAAATGCTGGCCAGATTGACAGCCCACTAGGTTTTGGAACAGAGCAATTATGTCCACATGAATAATCTTACATAACTGCAAATATAACTCTCATGGTGATTTAATGTTGTTTTACTCATTTGCTTGTCCTTGAACTAGTAGTATACTGGCCCTGCTCCAAATGCTCTAGCTGCCTACCTAGAAGCATCTCTCGCACGCCAACACAAACACTGATCCAAACAGTATGCGGCAGATTGAACACACCACCTTGTTTTAGCCGACATATGACAGCATCTTAAGGAGAAGACAATTTCAGAATGCATTGATATAGGTGTCATGGGAAATCTCCTTAATAAATACTTGATCAAAGTCCTTCACAGTATTGACTGAAAATGGCTCCATCTTATTAAATTTCTCTTTAAACATGCTCTTTATCTTTATGTACCTACTAGAGTAGTGAGCAAGGTCGCTAGGGTTTGGAAAAGAGTAAGAGTTTCCTAAAAGAACCACCTGACTGTGTTTGACGCTTATGAACTCAAGAGGTCAATCTATTAACCCTCTTAATAGAGTTGGAAACCTCATGAAGTAGCCACTATATCTGCAGATGAGGAACGGCGGTTTAGATCTAAAGGTCTTGTGTCCTAGTTCATGAAGCTCTTGAGACACAAGCAGCTTGCAGATTAATTGAAGGACGTCCAGTGTGACAGTTTTGTTGCCTCGATTTATAAAAAATATTAAACTGTGGCGAAACATTAATTTCGAATCAGTTGATAAAATGAGGGAAATGGTCCAGCCTTCCATAGAGCACAATGCAAATGAGGTGGTTTTATTTTCCACCTTCCGGTCTTTGTCTCAACACGTCTCAGATGGAGCATTGTTGCAGTTCAGTCTATCCTGGTCCCCCTCGCTCGCTTTCATTAATGAGGCTAATGAGTGATTTCCCTCCACATGTGGTCTTAGTCTGTCTGTGGAAGTAATAACTCACTCTTTCCGATGGATGCATGAGGATATTAGAGCTGCTGCTTCTCCCTGCAGGGTTTGATGAATTTTTAAGAGCCTGGTGTGTTTCTATGGCAGCACAGGAGCTGAAGCTGCCATCTGTGGAAACAACAGGACCGGGCCGTGCCGCAGATCCTAGATCAGTCTGTTTGTGTAGCATTATTGATAAGCTGCAGGTTTGCTTGATTCTTTCTAAAGAGAGGAAAGAACATCGCTCGTCTGTTTGAGCATAAGCAGCCGCTGACCTACTACTGTCAGTGTGATTGGCTGCTGTGATCATCGCCACGGCAACCGCATCTGGATGATGCGTGTCGTCCAGCTGGGTTTGGGCTGAAGCTCCTGCGGGTGGCTGTAATGTATGCAGTGCTCGGCCGCGGCCTCCTGAAGCTCTTCAGATGAACAATTACTGCTCATCAGGCACAGTGCTCTTAACAGAGCTGCTGTCTTTTTCAAATATTTATGTATTTCTCTCGGAGCACGGATCAATGCGAGCAACCGCAAGCTCTTGATGCACCATGATATTGATTATTACTAACAGCTGCCTAAAGTGCAAAGAAGAAAATGTACTTTTCAGCCATGCGGATAAGGATAAAAAAACGTAAAATGCATGTTTTGAAATGGCTTTGAAGGTTTATTAAAAATTTTTCCACTGCAGTAACCAGTAAATCATAAGGCATACGTTTAAAATGTCTCGATTTTAGAAGATTTAAAAGCGTAAAAATCTAGTGCAAGTAAAAGCATGTTTTCCACAGGCGCTTTTCCCAAAATAACTGTGAAGAGCAATATTTTTTCATTTATGTAACATGCCTTAACAAAGCTTGAGTGACTCAACAAAAGGCTGAATTGGTCATACACAAGGCAGGAGGGGCATGAAACCGGCTTTAGGACACTTAACTGCCAATATAAAATCACATTTAAGGTCAGATTCCTTGAATTTAATATTTCATGGGTTACAAATCCTCAATAACATATTGCACAGCTGTTCGAGAATTTAGGGTCTGTAAGAATTGTTTTGTTTTTCAAGTCTCTGATGCTTACCAAGCCTACATTTATTTAATGCGAGTTATTAATACTACTTACAATAACCGTTTTCTATCTGAATATACGATAATAATTAAACTTTTATTTTTTGTAAGGCAAAACTGAATTTTCAGCATCATTACTCTAGTCTTCAGAGTCACATGATCCTATATGCTGATTTGATGCTGAAGAAAAAAAGTTTTATTAGTACCAATGTTGTAAACAGTTGTTTTCTGTTTCTGAAAACTGTGATACATTTCAATCTTTTTATTTTTTTAAACAAAAACTGCTTACTTGCCCCAAAGTTTTGAACAGTGGTGTATGTTGTAAACCTTAATCTGTGCTATTCTGGGAAAGTATGTAATGATTCTTGCATAAACAATGTTGTGTGTTTGTACACAGATATCATCCAGAAGTCTCAGGAAGGGTACCAGGCTGCCTTTGACATCAGCAAAGACAACATGCAGCCCACTCATCCCATCCGCCTGGGCCTGGCTCTCAACTTTTCAGTCTTTTACTATGAGATCCTGAACTCTCCAGAGCAGGCCTGTGAACTGGCCAAGAAGGTTAGAACGGGCGCTCGTGGGGCTCGTACGCAGAATTAAGATCGGTACTATTTATTCATCCATGTATTTGTTCCTTCGTAGGCTTTTGATGATGCCATTGCTGAGCTGGACCAGTTAACCGAAGACTCGTATAAAGACAGCACACTCATCATGCAGCTACTTAGAGACAATCTGACAGTGAGTTATTTTGATATTAACCCATTACTGACATTTAAAAATGCAAAACTGATTTTAATAGCATTTTAACTTTTTCCTAATTACACAACACTCACTAAAATATCATTAATTTCATATAAGGAGCCTGAAAAAAAAACCTTGTTAAAAATTTTACACATGCAAGATATTATAGTTTCAAACCTCAAAGCTAACTTCCCATTTCAAAATGGGTTTTTTTCACACCTTCTGAAACGCGTGAAATGGGTCATGTTTAAAAATCACATGATAAATATACATAGTATACACACACATTATGTTAACCAAAAAATGTTGCGTGACATTTGAATGGACAGATATGGACGTGCACACTTTTAACGTCCCCCTCTTTTATCATTTTAGCTGTGGACCTCTGACAATCAGGCCGACGGTGAGGACACAGAGGAGGGCCGGGAAAACTAAAGCCAACTCCACAAAGAACCTTTTCAGTCAGCACAGCGAGAGACGACGCTGATGCTTTTACAGTTCCAGCTTCATACTCACCAGCCCGTCATTTATGTGTGTGTTTGGATTCGAGAGCGTGAAGGAAAGACTGTGTCTGTGTACGTGTGTGTGTTTGTTTGGGGGGGGGGGGGGGGTTGTTGTTGTTTGTCTGCGACATGTGTTAATTGTGGATTTTGGAGAATGCAGTGTAGTTTGCTGGCTTGATGTGTGCTCATGCATGTGCTCATGGGATGCCCGTCACCATCAAGCCACCATCAACTTGCATTTGTGTGCGAGAGAGAGAGAGAGAGAGAGAGAGTATGAACCCTTTTCTGAGTTTGCTAGGGGAGCATTTAGTGATGGGTTTCTTATGGCTTAGACTGAATTCTTCATTTTCCTAAAGAATCATGGGAAACAAACCAAATGTCAGTATGAACGAATACTTGTGACAGATTGGGCTCGTGCAAAGACATTCTACTTCAGTTGTCAAGTGTTTGATTTCTCATTGGTGAATAACGCGTACAATCTTCTCTCCGTCGACCACAGACCTAAGATCAAAAAGACTTGACACATGGCTTATACTGTAACTTTGATATAAAAGTCTCGTTACCGGAGCAGTAAGTAATGCTTTTCATGTGCTTATCTGATTAATAATGTTTTCTATTAGGAGTTTCGGTTTCGTTTTATTTGTACTACTACTTACTAAATCAGTTTTTAGTTCGTTTTGTTTACTCTTTTTGATACTTGCCTAAAATGCATGTGGCTTTAGTTAATCAGGGTGACTGGAGTTGGCTGATTGGGCTGCCTAGAAACTGTCTTTGGATTTTCATACGAACACTCAGCATTATTGTTATTTGTTATGGAGGGTGGGCGGAGGGATCTGGATCTCATGTTAGTGGAATTAAAACGGATAAAACACAAACGTTGTCATCCCTTGGTCTTTTCGCCTCGCTGGTGGTTTTCAAACCTGGCTGTCACAGACAGACCAGGCACTTCCAATGTTCGTTTCGGAGAAGTGCTTGCGGGGGGATGGGGTTGGTTATATGACACGCATTATGATTTTCAACTAAATAATAAAGAAATGGTTCCCAAAGCATGAGGGTGACCCTTATGTTGTTCCAAAAGTGATTGGTGATCTCAAACTAAAATGGCTCTGTGGCCGTAACTGATGTGAAACTGCCTTTTTTTAATGTGCATTAATACGAACAAGAATGGACAGCTACATTAGAAGATGTGCCTTTTATAAATTTGGTCTGTTGATCACAAAAACTATGTGACAAGACAACCTTCCTGTCCTCATATTAACCTGTATTAAGTTTACTTCACTATATTGAATCTAATCATTACAGTCTATATTGTTGGAAAGGGCTGTGACACCCTTTTTTTTTTTTTTTTGTTAAATTAAGTTGAAAGACGGAAGATTAATTTATGACAAGGGTGCACCTAATAAAAACAACATTATAACAGGAGTTCAGACCTTTGTCACACAATGTCTAAGTTGCCTTTTTCTCTATCACGCTTTAGAAATCATAAGAAAATATCAATTAAGAGCTTAAAATGTAAAAATTCATAATTTGAAACCAATTTTAAAATCAGATGTTGCATTACCATGTAAAAGGTACGTCAAAATCCTGTTACAAAATGGTTTTGTTCAGGCACTATAAACATTTTGTTAGGATAGTGCATGTTCAAAAACCTGAGTGACTCTTTAAAAAAGGAAAATAAATTCCTTTTCGGTTCTTTTTCTGTCTTTTCACTCACAAAAAAAAAAAAAAAAAATGTTTTAAATGGGGTTTTTTTTGTAAAGAAAAAAATTATAAATAAATTGCTATGTATACTGCGTCACAGCACTTGTAGCTCTGTTATTGGTTTTGATTGCTTGGCCTCATTTGTAAGTTGATTTGGATAAAAGTGCTAAATGTAAACATAAATGTAAGAAAGAAAATGGAGTTTGGAACAACATGAGGGTCAGTAGATTCTCAATCTGGGACAGTATATAATGCTGCTTGGGCTTGGAGCGTGTTGGTCAAGTAGTTGTGTTCTCAGAGCAGTAACTGGGTCATATCATCTCAGCGGGACCGCAGTCACCCGAGTCCTGCACCAGATTTAATGGACCACCGAGGAGAGGTGACTTTCAGGACAGGTGCTGACTAACTCGGACCGCGCTCCAGGATCTGTTCATGTTATGATGTCTCTATCGATCGTACGTGATGAGCTTAAACATGGTCCTGCTTATGAAAACTTGAACCATGGTTGTTATTGTGAATCAGAACGGCAGCCCCAAAACACTTTTATTTGAAATGTTTGCTCAATATTATCATCAACATTAATTACTGTTAATATTACCAAAACAACATCTAGTTGCCAGGGTTGAAATTGATGTTCAAATGTAAAAATAAAAGTACTTGAATGACTTGATCAAAAAACTATATAGACATTTGAAAAAAAAAAAAAAACTAAGCATGACAAAAAAAAGCTGTAAATAAAATTAAAATGGAAACGAAATAATAAAAAACTGGGAAATTATATCAATGACATTAAAATAACAGACCTGGACAGTTAAAAAAAATCGGACTCCCTGACAACTTTTGTAAATTAATAAAAGGTCATGAAAATTACTAGTAAATTGCAATGATTATAGAAGTTGCTCCTTAAAACTGCAATACTTTTAAAATCCTGATCCAGTAACTGTAAGTAATTCAACAATCAAAATGTGTAGGATAAGATGATGTATAATAATGAAACCTGGAAATAACAGAATTTTTAAATTATGATTTCTCAATTCAAAATTGGACTGTCCTATGGTGTGGCAGAGAAAATGCAATAAAAAAACTTAAGATACAAATAACCTGGGAAATATGTATATTCATTCTTCTTACAAATGGCATGAGAGAGGTTTATCTTTGCTTTCACACCATAGGACACACTGATATGTCAACAACCCAATATATATATATGTATATACATACATATGTGCACTAGGGATGCACATCACTGGATGTGTATATAATCATCTGGAAATATGTTTTAATTGTAATCTTGTGATTAGCTGGACTGTTTAAAAAAGGCATCCTGTATTTTGAAGTCTTTGGATTTTTTTGAACTCTGGAAGGCTCTCTGGAAAGGCCCCGTTCCTCTCAGTTGGGGTGTGTCAGTGAAGAGCCTCGGGCTACGGCTATGGGATGGGCCCTGTTGCCATGGAGACGGCAGACGGCGCTGAACAACAGCACTTATGTGGAGAGAGGATGAGTAATCAGCAGGAAGGGACGGGAGACAGAAATTTCTCTGAGTAACCACAAAGACAATACATGTGCATTATTACACTGCAAGAAACTCATGATACGTAAAAGAACAAAAAACCTCAATTGTGTTTCAGCCGGACAGACCTAATGTAGTCCGTTACTGATCCCAAATAACATGGCTGTAGTAGTTAGTAATGTAATCCATGTAAGCTAATATAATCAGACTACGTTTAGATTACTTTTGCCCTCATCAAAAAGATGATGGCGTACCACGTTGACATAAAAAAGATATTGCATTCATTGTTATTAACAACATGAAATTTATCACATTATGTCAAAGCTTCGCAAACTAACAACATTAATATCTTCTGTGTTACAGCCCTACCGAATCAAATTTGTTCGTTAATGATGGCTTTGGCAACACTGACACTGTTATTGACCTGAACTGACTGTCTTCAGTAGAGCTGCTTGTCGCTGAATTGAACTGCTTTTATAATGAATGAACTGTCCGGAGTACTAGAGCCGAACTGAATCAACGCGGAAACGACTGGATCTGAATAATGACACTATTGTTTTGCTACAGCTGCTTCATCACAGAATGTAGATTTGCCTCATATTTGCAGTTTACGTCATTCTGTTACTTTATTAGCGGCTTTCCAACTTTCTCTGATATATAAAGCACTAGACGAATAAAGGTGACCTTCATTTGACTCAGTTGACCTTGACTCGGTGACCTTGATTTGACTAGGTTATTATATAAATAAACAACATTAAATAAATCTTTCATGACATGAATAAATTTATTAAATGCGTCCGTAATTATGAAATAATTCACAATTTAAATTAACTTTTTTTTTTTTTTTTTTATTATTATTTTAGTCGTTTTGTCATTTTTATTCGTTTTTATTTCTTTTTACCTTAGAAATAATTTACTTCTATTTACCTTTACTAAATCTAATATTTAAGTTATATTTTATTTTAGTTACCAAAAATAAAAAATATATATTTCATCTAATATTTGTTTTATTTTATTTATTTTTTTATATAGTTTTAATTAAAACAATAAAAAGGGATAATCCCGCTATTTAAAATGACAACATGCCCCACTATAAGATCAGTGTGCTTTTTTCTGGAAGATAATCAAAAATGAAACTTAATTTCCATGAACTCAACAACGTCTAGTTTGCCCTAATTCTAAAAAATATTGCTTTGCTAGTGCTGTAGGAAAAATACTACCAATAACCTAACTGCATTTATTAAACTTAAAAGTAGAGAATGCCTGAATATAATCCAGATCTGCAGGAGTTCTTCCTGGTCTGTGACTCCCCCTGCTGGTATATGCTGTTAATTAACTATGAAATATTTATGGACTATTTCAAACCATGCTTTAAAACTAAGCAAGTGAACAATGAGGATTGTTAAAGAGCATAATAGACATCACTGATCAAAGACTATATTGCTCTCCGTAAACATACTATTTGATAAAAGTAATTAGGTATTTATCACTAATTTATAGCTCTTAGTGGACTTGATGTGCAGTTATTAAAGTATTAGTTATTGGTAAATTACATTAGGACATTTAATTCGACATTTCATTGACTTGTTATTATTTCATCTAACCAAGATATTTTTGTTATACAAAGATCACAATGTCAATGGCATTGTAGATAAAATTTTAATGACTAACGTTAGTCTGATCATCATCAGTCTAAATCAGACTAAATCCAGAAGAACATTCGAGAACGACGTCTCCAAGATGCTTCAAGAAACCTTCCTGATTTTTATCTGGTAAAAATCCAAGTGTTCTAAAGATTTTGACAACCACTGTATAAATATTAAATACTTTGTTTAAGCGAATTACCTATTCTAAATAAAATATATAAACGTAAAAAAAATCAGTATATAGTTCGGCAATTTATTTGTACTTTTATACAATCGTTATAAAAATCAGCTGTTCATTTTTCTAAAAGCTCATTGGCCAGATCTGCGGGCCTTTCATCCAATCGCCATGAAAACCGCTGCGTCATGTTGCGTCGGTGGATGACGTAGCGGCGGGTATATGTGCAACGGCTCGCCCCGCCCCTTCTCTCCCGATCCCTGGCTGTTAGTGCGCGTGTGCTCCGGAGCTTGCCTCGGCACACATTATATAAAAAACAAAAAAATAAAAAAAAAATTTAAAAACTTTTAAAAACTCCAAAAAATCATTTTCTTTCTTTTTCTTTCATTTTTTTATTTTTATTAAAAATCGGTGAAGTGGGAGCTGGAGGCCTTGAAACATCTCAACAACCCCGAAAAATAAGTAACGTGACAGTCTGTGAGCTCGTGAAGGCCTGACGTTAACGTTAGCGGTTTGCTTGATTCGTTGGTTTGGATTTTTCGCGTTTTAAAATTTTAGTTGCCCTAAGTATTCGTCATTCTTAAACGACACGTTTTAATCATCCAGGCGAAGTTTTCCATTTTAAAAATCGGCGTGTTGAGGTTTGCTGGACAGCTAGCTGTATTCTGACGTAGTTGAGCTCACGCGCCAGCGCCGCGAAACACGTAAGTTAGCCTTACAATTCTGCGAGAGAAGAGAAAATGAACCCCAGCGCTCCGAGTTACCCCATGGCCTCGCTTTATGTTGGGGACCTGCACCAGGACGTGACTGAAGCCATGCTCTACGAGAAGTTTAGCCCAGCTGGTGCCATCCTCTCCATCCGGGTGTGTAGGGACATGATCACGCGCCGGTCGCTGGGCTATGCCTATGTCAACTTCCAGCAACCTGCAGACGGTAAATGATGGCATTGACGCTAAAGACACGTTGAAAATTAGATGTGGCGTGCTTATGCATTTCATTGATGTGCAGCACGAGCGTCTGGGGTTGATTATGAATTATGAAGCTCTGAGGATGAGAGCGCATGGTGTTGCATGACAGCAGTGACTTGCATGCCTGTCATATTTAGGGCGTGGGTGGGCGGAGAGTGTGCAGCACAGATAACCCCTGTCAGGCTCGTCAGAAAAATGCCTTCATCGCATTGATTGTGGCTGTTTATTACTCATGGTTTATTAAGCTATATCTTGCTTCTCAATGGCGTTAAACATGGTCTTGAGGATGTCACGTGCAGCCCCTCAAATTTAGGACAGAAGTACAGTGTGCAATTCCAGATTTCTTGTCCTTTTTTCTTTTTTTGGAGTCAGGCAGCTTATCATTATTGTGGACTCTGGTGGTTGCACAACAAGGATTGGTTAAACATGCAATTAACCTTCAGTGTTGGGACTAAGCAATGTCTATGTAATTAATGTATCAATTTGATCCTTAATCTAGTTATTCAGATGGACAGTTTTACAATTTACATGAGGCAAAATATGAACTTCACTTTTAGTTAATGTCAGGATCATCTATAGCAAATTTAAGGTAAAACATGTGACTGGTGAGAATATTAGTTCATAGATTTGAGCAGCTACTACTTCCCTAGTTTATTAATAACGGCACACGAAGAAATATGTTTTAAATTTTCTAAAATGTTTTTTTATATTTCAACTCCAGAAATGACAATGTTTATAAAATGTAAATATTATATAAAGTCCATATAAATCTCAGATAGAAATAAAACGGTTAAGGAAACTAATGATGAGAGAACTTGAATAAATACAGTTTCTTAAAAAAAAAAAAAAAAAAGTTTCACCTGGAATAATTTTAGAGCTGTATTCATAGTCGCTCATTCTGCAACCCCACTTACAGAAAAGCTTAGATGTTTTGTAAAAATGAAATGATCCCAAGAATCTAATATTTAACTTATTTAGTTAACAAAGGTGCAAAGAAAAGATTTCCAAAGTTTTAGCTGGCCAACATAAATGTGTTTCGCAAGCACAAACACATTTTGGTTTTGATGCCTGCTAAACATGCAGAAAGGTTGGGACAAAGGCGAAATAATACAGAATATCCATTAACTTTTCAAACGGCTCACAGTAAGCAGGTGAATTGGTAACGGGTCATCTTAATAGGTCTTCATGTTTGGGTATAAAAGGAGCATCTCGGGCTTTGCCAGGGAAGCTGGATCATGACTCATCAATTTGTGCCAAATTTCACCAGATTAGTGTCAAACAAACCAAACATCATTTCACAATGCAAAATCGCAAATATGTATGTCTTTCTCCAACTACCATGTATAATAATAATGTGACAGATACAGAGAATCCAGAAACATCACAGTGCATGTAGGGCAAGGCAGCTCAGGTGAATGTGCTAGACCTTTGAGGCCTCAGATTGCATTGCATTGGAAACTAGGGCTGCAGGCTAACAGAAAAAATATTTTTTTTTAGCTGTAAATAAATAGAAATATAGCTGTGTAAATAAATCAAATTAAACTGCCTCTTTTACATCGACTTGTAACTAACGCACCTTCCTCGCGTTGCTCCAAGTAAAGCCTGTAATCAGGGGTAAATTCCGTCAGGTGCGTGATCTTACATTGAGCCGCATTCACTAGGCAGAGCCGTTATTCACTGATGAGCTGTGCAAATTCGGGTTCATTATCAGCGTGATTTTGCGCAGCTCGTCAGAGAATGCGGCTCAATGTAAGATCACGCACCTGATGGAGTTTTCCGCTGACTACAGGCTTTACTGACAAGATGCCCATTACATATCGCGCCATGATTATCTTGCAGCCCTCTGCTATCTTCAACTACTTCAGAAAGCACTTGCAATTTAGATGCAGTAACGTCATAGTGATGCAGTCCAATCTGTAAACTCCGCCCATAAAAAGCTGTTTGGTCTTTACACTGTAAAATCGCAACAATATTTAATAACTGATCGTGGGACATAAATATCGTTATCGTGATAAAAATACGATTAATCGTGCAGCCCTATTGGAAACCATCATGCTGTGGTGTAAATTATAGCCACATGAGCTCAGGAGTACTCCAAAAAAAAATGACACCGTCATTTACCACAGTCTGCTGCTGCATCAAGATCTGCATTTTGACTCTGTTACTCTGGGAGACAGCTATACATCAATTCTGTTGGGTTCCCTGGGCCAGAGATCATCTCAGATAGTCTACAAACCTGAAAAATATGTACTGTACTCAGAGGAGTCTGCATTTCAGTGCATATTAGAAAAATACGTTCTCAGTCCCAAAGACCAAAGGGAGACTTTCATCAGCGACAAAAGCAAACGTCTGTCATGGTATGCATTTGACAAAATGCCCCAACTTTTCTGGAATTGGGGTTGTATGTATTTGTTGTTGTTCCTGTTGTTAAGTATATTTGCATGTTGATTGAAGTAATATTTTTAAATTATTGGAAAAAATGTATTGAAATATTTTAATCATAATACTGTAGACTTATGTTATATAGCCGTTGCGGCTAATATGGCATTAAATTGTAACTAATTGTAACAAAAAATTGATGGTGTATTAAAATAACCACCAAAATACATATTGAAATGTTTTTCTTTCTGCTAGTCCAAAAGAGGTGGATGCAAAGTATCCAGGAATAGTGTCAGAGTGCCAATAGTATCTTGCCTTAAGTGCTAATCATTTTAGTGGACTCATAATTGTTTTTGCTTCCAGCTGAACGGGCTCTAGACACAATGAACTTTGACGTCATCAAGGGTAGACCTGTCCGCATCATGTGGTCTCAGCGCGACCCCTCTCTGAGAAAGAGTGGTGTTGGAAACATCTTCATCAAGAACCTGGATAAGTCTATTGATAATAAAGCCCTTTATGACACCTTCTCTGCATTTGGCAACATCCTGTCCTGCAAGGTAAGGCACATACACGCTTTTGAGTGTGCTTTGCAGTGATTTGATGATTGAGGGTTGGAGTTTTTTGTGCATGAGTGCTTCTTTTGGTCAGTGGGTGCATGATTTTTATGCCTGATGTCCTTTCTTAAGGTGGTTTGTGACGAGAATGGCTCAAAGGGCTACGGCTTTGTGCACTTTGAGACTCAGGAGGCCGCTGAAAGAGCCATTGAGAAAATGAACGGCATGTTACTGAATGACAGAAAAGTGTAAGTGAGATTTTTAGCATTGTCCCAAACCTGAGCATTAGGTTGCAAGGCTAACATGGAGGGGAGTGGCTTCATTGACTAACAGACTTGATTTGGAATTGAAAGAGTGACTTTACCAAAGAGTTTTACTAAAATGTTCTAGCCTAAAATTGACAGGAATAGTTAAACCAAAAAAAAAGTACTTAAGTTTCACTGAAAATCCTACTGCTTTTTTGGATTTTTTTTCTTTTTTAGGTGAACTATTCCTTCAAGCTACATTTATTTTTGGTGTCTATTTTTTATTGCCTAATATACATTTAAAGATTGCATGCAAGTATAATTACATTATGACAAACAATGTCTACAATCCCAGGTATGAAATTATGCTCCAGGAGGGTCACTGTCAATAATTAAATAATTTAAATAACTTGTCACCACTAAAATGTTCACAGATATACTACTGTTCAAAAGTCTGTAAGATAATTTAAAGGGTGAGCTCGGACCTCTGCAGCCTTGTCAAATTCGGTGTTTCCTCCTCAGTGGACCACACTGGCCAAAATGGCTGCAACAGTGAATATGTAGCCCATGGGCCTCACGTTCCTGTATAGTGGATATTGGGGATAGAAGGGCTATGTACAAATGTACTATGTACTTCTTATTCAAGGACATGAGTTAAGACTGTTTGTTTTGTTACGCAGAAACATAAGGAAGTGACAAAGATCTTTTGTAACATTATAGTCTTTAATGTAATATTCAAACAGTTTTAATATGTCCATGCAGAATAAAATATTTCTTTCGAAAATCTCACCCAGACTTTTCAGTGGTAGTGTATATACTAAAGAATTTAAATAATTCTTTCTTGGTAATAAAGTGTTTCAATTCAAGGAAATGTTTTGGATTGATTTGGCTTTGTTTGTATTAATGACTAATTACAAAGATATATGGTGTATTGTTGAAAAAACCTAAATGTCTTTATAAAATATAAGCCATGTCAACCAGCCTCTTGAAATAACTGCTTTGAGATCAGCTATGTACTCTTGTTAAATGTTCCTAATTTCTATCAGGTTTGTTGGGCGCTTCAAATCTCGCAAGGAGAGGGAGGCTGAGCTCGGCGCAAGAGCCAAAGAATTTACTAACGTGTACATCAAAAACTTTGGGGAAGACATGGATGATGACAAACTGAAGGACGTCTTCAGCAAATATGGTAAGTTCTTTATAATACTGCTATTTATACACTGTTATTCTCTATTGACCTAAGCATAATCAAAACTGTTTTCCTCATTTGATAAGGTAATGCTATGAGCATCCGTGTCATGACTGATGAAAATGGAAAGTCCAGAGGCTTTGGATTTGTGAGTTTTGAAAGGCATGAAGACGCCCAAAGGGTCAGTTCAATTTAATGCAGTGAAACTAAATTGACTTCACCATAGGATGCACGCGTACAATAGTTCGGATCTCCTCTGACAGGCTGTGGATGAGATGAATGGCAAAGAACTGAACGGGAAGCTCATCTATGTGGGTCGTGCTCAGAAGAAAGTGGAGCGGCAAACTGAACTCAAGCGCAAATTTGAGCAGATGAAGCAGGACCGCATGACTCGCTACCAGGTTAGTGAGGGTGAATCTTGAACTCTGCAGCCTTGTCAAATTCGGTGTTTCCTCCTCAGTGGACCACACTGGCCAAAATGGCTGCAACAGTGAATATGTAGCCCATGGGCCTCACGTTCCTGTATAGTGGATATTGGGGATAGAAGGGCTATGTACAAATGTTTCTTATTCAAGGACATGAGTTGGACTCTGTAACTGCTTTTGGATCTTCAGTTGTTGTTTTTTTAATCCAGGGGAAGTGCCCTCGCAGATGCAGTTCTTCACAGCCGTTTGCTGTCTTTACAGGGTGTCAATCTTTATGTGAAGAACTTGGATGATGGTATTGATGACGAGCGCCTTCGCAAAGAGTTCTCTCCCTTCGGTACAATCACCAGTGCCAAGGTATGATTGTGAATCCGTCAAATTCATCTTGCAGTGCCATCTGCCGTTAAAACTAAGCTGAGAATCGAATGAGATTGTCATGCACATCTCGTCAGTAAAGCCGGATCTGTGATTAGTAGTAAATGTCCGTCACCTGCTTTCAAATGGAGCAGCATTTACTACACTGAGCTGTAGTACTCTGACAAGCTGCGCCAAAACTTTCAGATTATATAATCGTGCTATTATGCAATTGAAGTAATCGTTTGCGATAATGACATCTGTTTGCATAGCTTCTCTGTGAACTACAGCTCTGTTTAGTAAATGCTGCTCTATCCACCACCTATCTACCACATGTAGTGTTAACATGTTTTTACTCCAAACTCAATCATCAGCCGAGTGTTTGAATTTCATAGTTTTCTAATTAAGATAATAAAGCCCAACAGGCTTACATGTTGTATAAGACTGAAGAGTTTTATTCAGTGATGACAACCTTCTAGCTGTATATTATCCAGCTTATTTCACGGCTTCTCGCCCAAAAACTAAATGATAAAACGCTAATCTCTATCTCGAGATATCTTCTGCTGAAATCCGCTGCGTTTGTTTTTTCCATACATGGTGAAAGTTGACGTCCTCCGTTTTAACTCATGGTTAAGCATTTTTAAGCCACATGATGGCACCAAACTGTCAGCAACAGCAGAATGATGTCATTACTAATGTTCAAGATGAGTTGTAGTACCCGGATGAGCCTGTGTTATTAGTTTTGCCGGTTATCATCTGGATATAACAAACCTTGGAATTTGGCAAAAGCAAATAAATCTTCAGCCACAGCGATTAAGCATATTCCAAAAATTTTCTGCAGGGTGTATTTTGAGTTTCTGAGTTTGAGCGAAATCTCCGGATGGTTCACTGATAAGATGCGCAATTGCGATTCATGCAGCACTAGTTTATCAGCCATGAAAGCCAGCAAACAAACTGGATTAGACATAACCGATTCTACCCAACTTCAGAAGTCTTCAGCATCCGTCTAAAAAGCTGTAAAACCAGAGGCTTGCATGCAAGACATTGTCAATGCTGTAATTTGGTTCCATTCTGGTATAAAAAAAGGCCCAGTTTCCACCATCTAGAGGAATAAAAGGAATTTGTATTCAATGATGTAATATCTTTGTTCCATATTGCCTTTTAGACAACAATTTTAATCTTCCCCTTCTTCTGTGACAGGTCATGATGGACGGTGGTCGGAGTAAAGGCTTTGGATTTGTCTGTTTCTCTTCCCCTGAGGAAGCCACTAAAGCGGTGACTGAGATGAATGGCCGTATTGTGGCCACTAAACCATTGTATGTGGCTCTTGCTCAGCGCAAAGAGGAACGGCAGGCCCATCTCACCAACCAGTACATGCAGCGGATGGCCAGTGTCCGTGCCGTGCCAAACCCCGTCATCAACCCCTACCAGCCTGCACCTCCGTCAGGATACTTCATGGCTGCCATTCCACAGGTGGGTTGGTTACCATAGAGAGTAGTTTTGTGTAGATGTCACCGTTACATCAACCTGAGCTCCGCATAGATTGTGGTGGCAGAAAAACACTGGTAACAAGTAAAGTGAAATAGGAAAAATGTATTTGCCTTTGGATATCAGAATCGGAATGCAAGCAATTTGTATAGAATTCTGTCATTAAACACATAAATTGAAGCTTAACGCAGATGTTTTAATGGACAGAAATGAAACCTGTTATGGTTACTTTTAAGGCATATATTTGCAGTTAATAGGAAATATATTAGATTAGCCCTAAAGTTACAGTATGAAATACTACTCAAATCTATGACATTTTAAATGTACATATTTTCTCACAATTCTTTTTTTTTTTTTTTTTTCACACAAATGCAACTTTATATCAAAATTATTAACTCGTATAGCTCAAAAGCATGTTTGTCCATTCGGAGGAGAAAAAACCCCGGAAGTGTGGGATATAAACTTAAAAGAGAGAATGACAAGTTTTTTTTTTTTCCCCTGCATCACAGGCCCAGAACAGAGCTGCGTATTACCCAACCAGTCAGCTCACCCAGCTCAGACCCAGTCCCCGCTGGACCACACAGGGCGTCCGTCCTCAGCGTAAGTCAACTTTTTAATCCCAGAAATTCAGTGAATCCAATAAAACCAGTTTACAAATAAAAGCACTGAACCTTTCTTACAGACTTCCAGAACATGCCAGGCACAATGCGTCCCTCTGCCCCCAGACCTCAGACCTTCAGTACCATGCGTCCTGCATCTCAAGTGCCCCGCATGATGTCCACTCAGCGCGTTGGTGAGTAATTTCAGTCTTTACATGCACCATGAGTTTTTGGTGACATAGAATATTCAGTGGAGCTGAGGAAAGAAATCTCTTCTTTCTTGAATTCGTAATAGTTTGAAATGGTTTTGAACAACATATGGCACTTCATGCTTTAGAAACAGCCATGTTCTGCTTTTTTCCAAATCCTTAAACACACTTGAACCTAAAATGTTAATTCATGAAACTGCTGTTTAAAATTTAAGCTCAGAATCAATTCCTGAAAGTATCCCAATGCATTCACAATTGATTCACGAAACAATTTATCATTGGGGATATTAAGTTAAGTTACAATTTTTAAACCATGTGTTTTCATTGCTTTTGAGCAGTTATGAGTTTGAAGCATAAGGATTGTAATTTTTCAATTGAGTTTGTTACTGGTAATTGTAAGATTACGCATTATTGTGAATTACGCAATGATCTTCAAACAATTTCCTATAAATATAGAAAGTTTTGCATCCGTAGTTATAATCATCTTACATGTGTTTGCCACATTACTTGTAACAGAAGAATGTGATCTTGTCTCCACATCCAAACATGCTCATTAATACTGAGTTGTTTGTGTCTCTCAGCTGCTCAGACGATGGGCCCCCGACCCAGTACTGCAGCGGCTGCAGCTTCTGCGCCTCCTGTGCGTGGCGTACCGCAGTACAAGTACGCCCCCAGCGTCCGCAGCCCCCAGCAGCACATCAACTCACAGCCTCAGGTCCCCATGCAGCAGGTAAGATCATGCTCCACCTGTATTTCATCATCAGCCTGAAACAAGTGCTGTTTACTGTACTCTGCTGGGGCATTTACTAGGTAAATGTAATGGAATTTGAATTTTTTTTTTTTTACAAACATACATATTTAATTGATTCCTTTCGCAAATTGCATTAATACACAGAACTCTCTGTGTATTAACTGCTCCATCTCAAAACAGGTGATGGAGATTTATTTCTAATCAAAGAACTGGCTTTACTGATGAGACGCGCATGATTATAATACGCAGTATATCGTTCAGCCCTATTCCAGAATAACCTCCCCAGGAAGTACTGTACTCATTTACTCTGTTTACAGCCTGCTGTTCACGTGCAAGGACAGGAACCCCTCACGGCCTCCATGCTCGCCGCTGCCCCGCCACAGGAACAGAAGCAGATGCTGGGTAAAGAGTGCTGTTTTTCACCGCATGCTCCTCCCAACCCCTGACCTAATGAGACTAACATTTTGTTTTCCTTTCCCAGGTGAGCGTCTCTTCCCACTCATCCAGAATATGCATCCCAGCCTGGCTGGAAAAATCACCGGCATGCTGCTGGAAATCGACAACTCGGAGCTCCTTCACATGCTGGAGTCTCCAGAGTCTCTGCGCTCCAAGGTTTGGACCCTGAATGCGGTTTTTGTTAAGCGTGTGGAATGAAGCATTGGAAGAGGCTTTGATGTTTTTGGTCTGTCTGACAGGTGGATGAGGCGGTGGCAGTACTCCAAGCTCACCAGGCTAAAGAAGCCGCTCAGAAAACCGTCACCAACTCTACTGGCGTGCCAAGCATCTAAGCCAAGGTGACGTGTTCCTTTACGTGTTTTTCTCTGCTTTATTGTTGTGGGAACTGCGAGGTCATGATGTCTGTGTTTTACAGGGAGATACGACCCTGAATCTTCACCAAGAGGAAACAGTAAACGTTGAAAAAAAACAGAAAACATCACAAAACGCTATTTAAAAAAGAAACTTGAAGGAGCCAGGCCTAGAGAGAAGCATTCTAGGCCTTGTTAAGGTATTTAAAAAAAAGAACAAAAACAGAAAAAACTGAAAAAAATAATGTTGGGGCTTTAAAAAAAACAACAACTACAGTATAGGGAATCAACAGCCGTAAAGCATTCCTGCCTTGTTTTGTTGCTTTTGAAGCCTGGCTATGTCACGTTCTCAGTAGGAGAACTGACTGAACCAGCAATGTGAAGCTCTCTTAAATTCAGAATATGCTTGCTCAAATAAAGTTCATTAAAAATGAGTGCGTATCTTTATTTCAGGGGGATTTGGGATGCTCATGGTGATGTTTTGAGTTCATGTCCTTAGACTAGATTGAGTCTGTTTAACTCTGCACTTTTACAGGCTGTGTGTGATTGTTGGGAAGAACAAAGGTTAGGAATGTTGGAATGAAGAAGGAAGGTGATGATTGCCAGAAAGGGAGTGGAACTGCACAAAAAAGGAGAAGAAAAACTGCATGGCTGACATGTAAACTAATGTGAGCAGAGGTCTGAAAAGGGATGTTTATGAAGAAATGGGATGTTGGGATTATTTGGTAAAGAATGAAGGTTGGACATGAAGAAGTTGTCATGAGACAACAGCGCAATCTTGGTAAAACCTATTTGCAGAGCTATCAGTTTCTCCATCATTGGGAGCCCTTTTAAAGTTGAGCGCTAGGGTTTTCTAAGAAGTAGAGTAACAGGCAATATAATTGCTTGGCTTAAAAGTCCCTGCTGAGCTCATGTCTGTTTGGACATTTTTATTATAAAGAAAGTGCGCAGTGTTTCTAATTTCTCTCAGGTTACTGTATGCCTGAACAATAATTTCAAAAGTAGGTCAGTGAGATGCTGTTTACATAGTTTAGAAGTGTAGGTAATCATCAGGTTGGATAGCAAGGACGTGGGCAAACTACAAAAGTGCCTTCACCATATATGGGTGATCTTGCAATAAATACAGCTTCACTGTGCTGGAGAACTCTGAAGGAACATTCCTGAAGGAATGTCTAGCAGGAAAAACCTGTGGTTCTCAGGCCTTTTTTTATTAAAATAAGATAAAATATATGTTTTTCTGCTTAAAATATTTTCAAAGATGCTCATTTTCATCAAGTTAACTTGAAAAGTCTTATATATTTAATTCATTTACCAGAGTACACTAAATAAATAACATGTTTTTTTCAGTACTACAGTTGATAAATATATATGTGCTTTCAAATGATTAATTACAAAATAAATATTTTTGTTTGCATAACGTGTGTTTGCGTATTAATTATTAATGCACACACCTCTATATTTTGAAAATATATATTTCTATACACTTGCATGTGTCTTTATATATACATAATAAACATACCCAGTACACACATAAAAAAAGATTTTGTTTGCAATTAGTCATTTATTCAGATATATACATTTATTTTTGCAATTTGCAACTGCAAAACAATTCATATACATTTTTGCATCTACTTTCATGAATTGAATTGCAGTCTTCTCTTACATGGAGTAATTAGGAAACACTTAAAAGTCCCAATTGCTAATGCATTACCTAACATTAACCAGAATTTATTTTATCTTTGTTCATTTTTGTTAATGGAAATATAGCTATTCATTGTTAGTTCATGTTAACTCAGGTCCATTAAATATTAACAGATACAACTTTTAAGCTGTAATAATATATTAAGTCAATGCTGAAGTTACCATTAAATTGAATGCTTGCTATTTTTCATTTTTAGGTTATGTTATCCTAACTAATGACGCGTTTATTTGCAAAAACAGATAATTAAGCTTAATAAAATTCAATATATTTTATTTTAACATTTTTTATGTGTTTAATTGTGACACTTGTAAACAACCACTGCAGTTTGACTGATATTAGAATAAATAAAGTTATTTTTTTATACTGCGTTATCTGTCTTTGCAAATGAATTCTCCACATTAAGCCTTTGCCATGTTAAAATGATAAAACTGAATAATTTTGTTCTCCGGTCTCATGTGCGCTGCACATTCACTCAGCAACTCAACCTCAGACTTTAAAGGACAAGTTGAGCAAGCTTTGATGCTTCATCAAGATTTACTAGTTTGATGTGACCTGTTTCAAAATGAGCATGTGTTGAAAGCTCTGTGTTCAGTTCTTCAGTGTGTCAAGAGTGATGTGTGGACACTGGTATTCAAGCCTCTAGTGTCATGCTTCTATTTCAAAACACTTTTTGTTTCCACTTTCAACGACAGGGACTTCACAAGTCCGTCTCACACTCAGTGATACCCACAGCAATTTTCTCTGATAATTTGGTTTGTCCAATGACATAACTTTTACAATTTCAAGTGCAAAATCACTAAAGGTTTCTATATTCAAGACGATAAGGGGACACTTCTTACTGAACAAAACGATCCAGCCTATTACTATGTGAAATGTTAGCTCCTGTATAAAGTTCAAAGTCTCACTTTATTTTACAGTATATGTGTACTTTGAGTCACCATTGACTTCCATTTTTTTTTCCTACAAATATTATTGGTAACAAACTTTCTTTAAAATGAAAAAAAATGTTAGGCAGAACAAACAAATTCATACAGATTTGGAACTACTTGAGGGTGAGTAAATGATGACAGGAACTATTCCTTTAAGTATGCAGTATGTGTGTATATGCAGTACACTAGTTCTCCACCGGGAGGACCGCTGATGTTGACTTGTTGACGCGAGTAACAAACGCTGAGTCAGTCAGTCAGTCAGTCTCCTCTGATAGTTTCTCACTGCTGAGACGTTTAATAGCCCGTCTGTCATTGCTCTCAAGGGTTCTTCTCTTTACACAACTCGTGTCAGGAGACGTCAATGTGGGCTGCCATCCTCTCAGGTGACAAATACTGAGCTTACAAACCTCAGTGCTGGTGTTCAGCGGTCTAGACTGTGAAATTACAGGGTTTGGATGGATTGATTGCTGAATCAGCTCAAGATCGTTCTGCAGGAGTGCTTTTAGTTGAACTAATAATAATAATTTACCGACCCTCAGGTGCTTGTTCCAAAGCTGTATGACTTTCTTCTGCGGAACATTAAGGGAGATATTTTGAGAAATGGGATTTCTCGGTGTTTCTGTCGATCTAACAGAAGTCAATGAATACCAAAACTCTCTTCCACGGAGAAGAAAGTAGGTCATACACGTTTGGAACAATGAGTAAATGATAACCATATGTCAAATTTTTTGGGTGAACTTTCCCTTCATGACCAATAGTTCCAGTCTTTATGGAAAAAGTAATAATGTTCTGGCATAGCAATATTTGCTGGAGAGGACAGTTGTTGCTGACTTCCAACCCTGTAAGTGCTGGGAATATAATGATTACATGTAGCCTGGATTAGATATATTATGGTCAGTTTTCTTCTTATATTATGTTCATTATTTTTACAATAATGCATCAAAATAATTTGAGCAATTTAATCCTTTTTATATTATACTTACAAAGGCAGATGTTAAGCTTATTTATTGTTTTGTTTAATTAGTTTTAAAAAGTTTAAATAGAAATTTGTATTATTTAATTATTGGCTTTTGGCTAAAAAAAATTTATACTTCCATCTTTTTTCAACTTCGAACTCAAAACAACATTAATAATCGGACAAAGTACAAGACAAACTAAACAGGATAACATTAGGGAGAAATCAGGACAGGTGAGGAGCACAGGTGGAACTAATTATCTAAACAAGGACAGAAACATGACCAAATAAGGAAAACCAGGCAGACTAGAAAACGAAAGCAAAACAGAACAATGAAACAGAGATATAAGGTGTTAAATTACGCCCCCCCTCCCTCCGGAAAGGCGCGTCCTCGCACTGTAAAGGCAAAAAAAAGTACAGAATGAGGGAGGGGCGGTGGGTGCCCTGGAGGCTGTCCAGGGCAGGGTCTCTTGTCCCTCACTGGTGACGGGGGCGAGGCCGAAGGTGAAGGCAGAGAGCCGAAGAGCCAGGCCGACAGCGAGGATCCAGAGGTCCAAGGCAGAGTAGATTGCGCCAGCAACCGATGCGGACGAGGGGAATCGGAAGGCCACGGCGAAGCCGGAGCGAAAGAGGACCAAGGCGGAGCTGGAGGGAGGAGCCTGACAAAGCCGGTGGGACGGAGGAACGAGGCACAGCCGGAGGAATGGAGTCCCGAGGCGGCGGATGGACTCCGACTGACCAAGGCGAAGCCGGAGAGACAATCGAGCCCGGTGGAGCTAGTGACCGGACGAGACCCGATGAAGAGGAGGGAGCTAGGGCCCAGGGCTCGGAGGGGCGCTCAGGCAGCGCGGGCTCAGTAGGACCTTCTTGCAGCGCGATCTCCGGCCGTGGCTCCAGCAGCGTGATCTCGGGCTGTGGCTGAGGCTCTGGCAGCGTGAACTCGGGCTGTGGTGTCTCGTGCGGCATGAATTCAGGCTGTGGTGGCTCGTGAGGTGAGGTGACTGCTCTGGTTTCGTCGGCTGAGACGGACAGACGGGAACTTCTTCTAAAGTTAAAACCGAACCTCCCAGCCACAAAGCTCGATCCATCAGCCGTACGAGAGAGCCCGGATTGTCAGGCAAGGAGATCTGCATGGCCAGATGTTCATCCAGCCCCAGCCAAAACACAATTCGGAGTGTCTGCTCGCTCCAGGGGACAAGATGATAAAGCTCCGCAAACTACTCCACATATTCCTCGATGGGACGGCCCCTCTGGGTGCGGGTCTGGAGTAGTGCGGTCTCCATCTGGTCGTAGTTTTTAGTTTTGGGGTCCGATTATTCTGTCACGTTTTCGTGTCGGTTTAGGCAGGCAAAGACAGGACAGGTAAATTCTCTATGCAGTTTAATCAAGATAGCTCACAGAAAACGGGGAGGCAACACAAACTCAAAACAATGTTAATAATCGGACGGAGGACAAGACAAACTAAACGGGCTTTTTTGAACAGGATAACATTAGGGAGAAATCAGGTCAGGTGAGGAGCACAGGTGGATCGGGTAACTAATTATCTAAACAAGGACAGAAACATGACCAAATAAGGAAAACCAGGCAGACTAGAAAACGAAAGCAAAACAGCACAATGAAACACAGATATAAGGTGTTACATTGAATAAGCGAGGATAATTTTTCCCTCCCAAATAACATGTGCAGATGTAGGGGTTGTTTGACTATTTTTTAAAGGTTTTGGTGCACAGACACACACACACAACCATTTATTATGTCAACAAAAGAATGACAAAAACATAAACTAACATTAAAATGAAAAAGATTTAAAAAAAATAAATTCAAAATATTAACGTGTTGGGGTAACACATTAAAACTAAAGTGAGTAACGAAATCAGATTACAGTTTTGTTGTTAAATGTATTAATGAACATAGAAGTAGTCATTTACCCCCGACATCTGAGTGACTGAAGATTAACGTTAGGTTTGGTTCTGAAGGGAAACGAGCCCTTGATAAACCGAAATGCGTTTATGTTCGCGCAAATCATTCATGATCCAGCCTCACCTACAGAAGCAGCGAGTAAAATGTCTTTTAATGAATCTTTGCAAATCGCTTTATTAATAATGTGCTAATTAGCAAGTTTCACAATGAATACGGCTTAAAAAAGATCCTCTGAGAGCGCCTCGGAAAAGAGGGGCGGAGTCAGCAGAGCTCGTGAAGATTTAAAGGGGAAGTACACAGAACCAGTGTTGCCAACTTAGTGACTTTGTTGCTAGATTTAGTGACTTTTCAGACCCCCATGGCGACATATTTCCAAAAAAGCGACTAGCGACAAATCTAGCGACTTCTTGGACAAACCTCAGCGAGTCTGTGGTAGTGCCGCGCGAGTGTGAGCTCTTGTTCTCCCAGCGCACGCACCCCTCACTCTGCATCTGTTCTGTTCAGCGAACAGCTGAGAGGAGCAGAGCTTTCAGTTAAAATAGATATTATGTTGCTTCTAACTCACTTTTGAGTGCAAATATAGCCAAAATCACAGCAAAGCCATTATCTATATCTTATGTGTACTTGATTTCATCAGAAAACGGCTTGATTATAAATCAGGATATTCATCCAGATTAACATCTTTGAAGGTAGAGCTAGTTTAACCTAATAATGGTGTGCATTTCAGTCACTATTTCATATTTATTCTGTTTTTCTGACAACAGAAACCATTAAATATATCAGTAAAAAACAGTTATATTGAGAATTTGGGTTCATTAAATGACATTATGTGACGTATGACGTCATCTAGCGACATCTAGCAACTTTTCAAGCTGGCTTTAGCTAGCCTGGGCCTGCCCATACTTCCTGTGACCCTACATTCTATTTCACAAGCAAAGTTAGTCTGGCCAAGCTGCCGTTTTAGAGCATTTCTGTTCCCAAAAAAATGGGAGCCAATGAGAAACGAGCTCCCTCGCCCCCGGCACGAGTGAGGCAGGTGTAACGCGATGACGCAGCAGTTCTGCGGCATTCAAACATGGCGTGTATCGAGCAGCAACAATCGTTCGACTCTGCTGTTTTGCTGTTTTGAGAATTTTTCATGACAGGTTTTCTTTGAAAATGGAGCAGAAGTAATTAAAGTAAGTAAAGACATTTTCCTACTGCTTTAATGAAGCTAGCTACAATTGGTTACGTTGGCTTCAGATTCCGTCGCTACACATACGTCATCAGAATTAGTGGTCTGATTGGTTGTAGATTCGTCCAGTAGTATACAGAGGCATCTGATGGACGCAGGTTAAGTGGGTCTCAGGAGGCAGGTAGTAAGGCAGCTTGGCCAGACTAAGCTCCTAGCTTTACAGTCGCGGAAGCCAGGCTAGGCTTTAGCTACTTTCCATTAAAAAAAGTTGGCAACAATGCACAGAACAGAGTGATTTCAAAAGAGCTGTTTTTGACAGGGTAAAATTAGCGTTTTTTTACACTATCTTTGAGAAATTTTCAAACAAAGTAGATTACAACCTTTCCATTAAGACCCTAAACAATCATATAAGCTAGTGGGAAATTGGCTTTGTATGACTCATGACTAATTTTTGCGCTTTTTGCGACCATTTCGTGTATCCGGTTTTAAAAGTTAAGTTTGAGCCCGTGACGTAGACGCAGTTTTTTTTAACGCTGATTCGCTGCGTGGCTTGAACAGTACCTATCTACGTCATCGGCTTGACGGACCTATTAATGCATTATTAATGAGCAGTGTAACATTATACATGACGAAGGACTCGTCTAATCCAATCACCGTGCTTTG
>JAUMHQ010000082.1:3268145-3279261 GCA_032361165.1 Enteromius paludinosus
GTTCAGTGTTCATGTAAACTGTTTAATAAACACTTCTGCCACTTTTTTTTTGAGCCTCTTAATTAGTTTTGTTTTTTTATGTAAATGATTCAATAAATACCGTGCCATTCATACCGAGGTATTACCGTACCGTGAAATTGATACCGTTACATCCCTAGTGCGTCACTACTTTGCTTGGTACAGTAGTTGTTGTTGTTGTTATTGTTGTTTTCTTAATCAGATCTTGGTGGGATTTTTTTCCTTTTTTGTTTGTTTTTATAAAATCAGTGAACATGTTGTACGTCAGCTAACCATTAGCAGTCAGTTTTTAACAAGGGGTATACACAGAGTAGTTAAAGATTGTTGTGATTAGTGAAACAATGTTTAGAAAATGGTTTTCCTTTACCCCAGCTTGTCAGGATGGGTTGTTTGTCTGTTGTCTCCTGGGCACAGTGTGTTTGTTTACTATAAAAGCATTTACACAGAGTGAATGAAATTCTGTGAAGCTCTCACCGATGTAATTAACTCTTTTTAGTGTTTACATGAACTCCCCAAGACCTCTTTAGTGTACACACAAAAAGTTTGTAAAATTAAAAAAAGTAAAATTCTCTTCATAAAGGCACCCAGATCTAAATATTAAAAGCCAGTGCTTATATGTTTTGTTAAACCAGTGGCTTATTAGAGTAAAATAACATGGAAATATCCTTCACTGATGTTCTGAAGTTTTATGATTGAACATTTTTGAAAGGAACCAGAACTATAAAAGAGAAACACATGTTTATAGTTGTTGCAGCCTTGAGGGAAATCAAGCATGGGAAACTGTCCTTGATGAGCTAGAAAAATTTGAGTAATGTTCAAATGATGTGTATAAACAGCATACCACAATGGTTACACACTGAGGAAGGTGTGTTGTGGGAATCTGTTCAACAGCGTCAGCCGTTTCATTCTGTGCACTTTTTCCTCATCACCAGCTCAACCAGCAAATGTTGATTTTAAAATGAGCTAGAGCTGCTTGCACATACCAGTCTGTATTATCAGGACTAGACTAAACCCATCGAGCAGAACAGTGCAGATGTTATCTGTACTCTAACTTTTGTGTTGTGTTGGGAATACGATGAGCTCCAAATGATAGTAATGCGACTGTTAATTATATCTTATCTTTCTTGAGTGTTATCAGCTTGCCGTGGCATTTGTCTCAAGGGCTCGTACGTGTCTTTACGTGTATCACCAGAGTGGAATTGCTTTTTAGGCACACGCAGGAAATCTGCTTCCGTGTGTTAAAATGTATGTTAAGCCAAATATGTTTATATAAGTATAGTTATTCTAAGTGATCCTGCTCTTTTGTCAGCTGTCGTTCTGAAACATGCTGGAGCAATCATCTATCTCTGTTTCCTTGTATTACATAAACACACACATGGAATTCTTGGCATCTGATGTTAATAATAATCCCTGAAATTATGAAGGTTTAAGTCACCAGATGTTTAATAGACTAGTAAATGTATAATTTAAAGTAATTGCAAACAATTCTTTCTCCAAGCAATGTAGTGTATTATACTCAGGATGTATAGACTTTATTTGTTGTAGGGTTGCACAATGTACTGGTACTATGGTGGTATCGCGATAATAAGCTTAAAAATACCTGCTTTTTTTATTTTTTTTTACGTTGTATTGTCCACACGGCAGTACTGTAGGATATGTTGTGTGCATGGCAGAAACATTGTTTAAAATGTTCAGTTGAACATGAGTGCAAGCAGGAACATTACAAGTTGATTGCCAAATGTCTTTTTGCTGTGTTCTGTGTTGTGCAATTGTATCTGTTTTTTGAAATCTTGGATGCGCCACAGTCTGAAATTTCGTTGGTTACACCACCTAGCTTTGTTAGCTTGTGTAAAGCCCTATGATTTCCACGATGTTAAAAACGCATTTTACAGTTTCTAGCATAACAGTCATAATACATATATACAGTCAGAAACTTTTTCATAGCAACCATCAAAATAAGTTAACTTGAAGAAACTGTGACGCAAATATTACTTATGTAAAGATACTATTACTACTAATAATGATTATTAAAACATAATTTTCAAGAACTATTCAGCAGGTTTTTACTTTTTAGCAGAATTTATTTAGCAGAAAAAATATAAAAACACAAAACAGTAATTCTGAAATTTTACATTTTGTTTTCTATTAAGTCAATTAATTAGAGATGCTGTTGATTATTACTATTTAATGAAACCATTAAACTGAAATCTAGAAAAATAATGGAGATACTAAACAAAAACAACAATTTAGAATAATTAAACTTGGAAAAACACATATTTCGAGGAATATTCCAAATATGCACCTTAATATCCAAACACTGTATTGCTGTATCTGTTTCCCAATACAATTATATTTACGTTAGATATTTTGTTCTGTTGTTTAAGTTATTTATTTTCTTTTAAAAGTTAATGTCCAAATGTATATTGTGGAATATTTTGTGAATATGCATCACAATCTCTATCAGACTTTGCCTAAAAAAAACTAATACAAAGGTATCATTGATTTGTAAATTCAAGTGAAACTCATTTGGCTGACTATCTGCTTCCTTCAAACACATGAGCAAATGCTCTTGTGTCTTTTGAATGGAGAGTGTGAAAAACCCCAGCTGGAAAGTGTGTGTGTATTTGCACAAGGAGGTTAAAATATTTCTGGTATGGCTTAGAGGCAGCAGAGAGTAAAGACAGAAGCATCTAATGCAGATTCCCGGAGAGGCCAGAGCGTGGAAAACACCTTATTTTTGTGAGAGTCATTTAATAAATGTCCTGTTATTCCTATGGCTTCTCATGTGACAGGCTGCTGCGTTTTTGGGAAGCTCGAATGATTCATGCCCCTTCTCTTCCTCATTTTTTTTTGAGACTGACAGTTTTTATTGTGCAGCATGTGATAAGATCACACTTATTCATATGCAGAAACACTTTCTGTGCTAACTAAAGTGTCTTGCTGCACCCACACCATGGTATGCGCACCCACAGATGTTCATTTAGATCTGAAACTGAATGATTTTGTGAAACAAGAGCTCTGTGGTGTTTGTCAAAGGCCTGAAGGCAGGGTGAGGAAACGTATCTATGAATGACGAGAAGGATTCTCATTCTCTTGCCTGTTACATTTGGTTCTGCCGTCTTGGGTTTCTGTGGCTTTCACTGGCATTCAGTCCTTTTACCTGTCCTTTCACAGTGTCAATGATGTCACGCCCTGTTCAAAAGTGGTTCTGCTGTATTTTTGTAATTGTTTCATTACCGTGAACTTGCAGTTTTCAGCCTTACATCAACTTTTCCACTGAGTCAGGGCTTCTCAAAACTCATCTTGGCAGTGTTTAATATTTTCAGATCATTTGTAGCCTTTAAACTTGCTGCTGACATGAAATTCATGAACCGTGCACTTACAATGTGCAGTTGCTAGTATTTCTGTACATTGTATTACTATTTCTGTCTATAAATTATTTACTTGCCAAAGGATAAGGATTTAATATAGGGTTAGTTATGCATAATTAGTTATTACTATAGTAAGTACAAGTAACTAATTAGTAACAAATTAGTTATTTCTTAATTTATTAGTATTCATTTATTTATTGTAAAAGCAAAGTCAAAAACCAGATAGTAATTCCCCTAACTAACCCATATAGGGTTGAAGTACATGCAACATCTTTCTGTTTCATTTAAGGTTTGAATGAAAGTCATGATGATTTGTGGTTCAGTCAGTGAGTCAGGTTGAGTAGCCACTCTCTTTTAGTGAATGACTCAGTATTAGGGCTGCTCAAATAGAATTTGTTTGATACAGCTATCGCATTTAGTTTCAACTAGATTCTGAGCTAGAAAGAATGATGTCATTTGAATATGCCAATGTTTTCTTTTGACATCAGCAGGAAATGGCTTCAGACTCGTTTTAAAAACAACTCGTTTCAATGATTCGACTTTCTTTTGAGACAATAACTTTATACACTGCGCCCTTCCAGATTTCAAACTTTGCAGGATGTTTTCATTCACTTTGAGCTGTGTTACACACTGCATGAAAGATGATTTTCAAAAATCCGTAACAGGGATACTTTAATTGCACATGCTTGCACCTACAATTAATAATTGTAGTTATAAATATGTTGACATCTCAGATTATTGCAGAAGCAATATAAAATGCATTTCAAATGAGGTCGCCTGTCTTCCACTGTCTCACTCAGTCCTGTTTCTGCTTCTTCACAGATCAGGTCGAGATCCCGCCTGGCGACTCCAAACAGATCCGTGTGTCCCAGCTTGAGCTGCCTGGCTCAAGAGAGCAGCTTGCAGAGAGTTCACCGCCATGTCTTAACACCTCACACTCACCTCTGAAGACCCTGTCCCCCCTTCCCTCTCTCTCCCCTCCCTCCTCCCCCCCTGCCCTCCCTGTAGAAGCTTCCCAGTCCTTTGGTAACCACAGTGCCTCCTTTGGAGAGATGAGTCTGCATCAACCACAGCAGCAGCAGGGGTCAGAGAGGGACCTTCCCTCTGCCGCCTCATCTGTCAGTCTGCCCTCTGTACGGAAGACGCCTAAGAAGCGGCGCATCTCTCTGCGCTCGCTGTTCCGCCGGCGCTGCGGAGACACCAAATCCCGCAAGTCACGGGCACTGGCGGCCGGTGTGGACGGCATTGCCAGCGTGGAAAGCGTGCACTCGGAAATGTGCCAGCAGCAGGATCACGCCTCGGCGCTTTCTGCCCCCGGTGTGGCCTCCACCTCTTCTTCATCCTCCTCATCCTCGGCCTCCGCCTCCGAGCTGTTAGAGTGCCCACTGTGCCTGCTGCGCCACACCAGAGACCGCTTCCCTGACATCATGACATGCCACCACCGTTCCTGTGCCGACTGCCTCCGACAGTATCTGCGCATCGAGATCTCAGAGAGCAGGGTCAACATCAGCTGCCCCGAGTGCTCTGAGCGATTCAACCCCCACGACATTCGCATGATACTCAATGACCGCGTGCTCATGGAGAAATATGAGGAGTTCATGCTGCGCCGCTGGCTGGTGGCCGACCCTGACTGCCGCTGGTGCCCTGCTCCGGACTGCGGGTAAGGCCACTTGTATTACTCTTAATTTTTCTATATATGCACTATTGGTGGAGTTTGGAGTGAAGATTATGAAAACTGGTCATTAAAGCCATCTCCAATTTAGAAAAATAAATGCTTAAAACTTTAAAAACTAACATAAAAGCCATTTCTTAAGCTGCATCCATTTGATTAAAAACACAATAATACAATTTTGTGAAATATTATTAGTCAAAAAAAAAACAGTTTGAATATACTTGAATGTAAAGTATTTCTTTGATCTAAAGCTGAATTTTGGATCATTATTTCAGTCCTCAGTGTCACATGATCCTTCAGAACTCATTTTGATATGATTTGCTGCTCAAGAAACTACTGAATTTTCTAGTTATCAATGTTGAAATCGGTAATCAGTTGTGTATGTGCAACACATTTTCATCATCACATTATGAGGATATAACATCTGTGAATTGTACACCCTTTCTGGCACTGCTTATGTCATCGATACAGTACAGTGCTGACATCCTGTTGCTATAGCAGCATGATAGGAGTTGGGATTTTTATGCCACATTTTTTTCCCCTGGTTGGGTCTAAATGGCTGCTCTGGTTTTAACTGCATGGCTGTGATGTTGCCACAGCTGCTTTGTGTTGCCACAGCTGCTATATCTGCATGTGTGTGTGTATTTGCTTATTTGTGGCCTGTTTGCTTTGGCAAGTTAGACTTAATAGAGGTCATTTGTGTTAATGTGTGAGCATGTATAAACAGCCTCTAACTTAAATTGACTTTATCCAAGTCAGCTGGTAAATTTACCTGCACAGTTGTAATCAAGCTACAGTGTTGTCGAGCTATGGTCTTTATCTGTTTGAGTATACCTTATATGTAATTGAAATTTAAGTTTGACAAAAGTGTAAGCATGATATTTAAAAAGTATAGTTTGTCGTAGTCTAAGTAAAAACAGAGTGAAATATTATTGCAATTGACTGCCTTAAAGTTATGTAAAATTGTATTTATTCCTGTGATGTAAAAGCACAATTTTTCAGCATCATTACTCCAGTCTTCAGTGTCACACGATCTTTCAGAAATCACTGTATACTATAATATACTGATTTTCTGCTTTTACAAAAAACCTGTTGCTGCTTCTATTTTTGTGTAGACTATAATAACCTTTTTAGAATTTAATGAATACAAAATTAAAAACAGTAGCGTTTATTTGAAATAGGCTACTTTGGAACATTTTCCCTTACTGTCAATCCTTGATTAACTGTGATCCTGGGGCACAAAACCAGTCCCTGGGGTATATTTATAGCAATAGCCAAAAATACCCTGTATGTGAAAAATAATTAAAGTGCATGCTCTAGGAAGATATTTAAAAATTTCCTACTGTAATATATTACAAATAGATTGATAAAATGCCTTGCTAACCACTTTATTAAGACAACTTTAAATTAAAAATCATTTAGATTTTTTTGTATTCGTTTTTTTCTTGGGCTTTGAGACAAAAATATTTGGGACGTCATCTGAAGTTAGCACAAGCCAAAGGCACAGTATTGTGTTGTGATCAGCGCTTTTTTGGAGGCCTGACACTTGTGACACTGTCACTTTGAATGGAGTCTTTTATCAGGCCAGTGGAGAGCCTGGCAGCAGATCTTGTCATGCTGTGCACTCATCTCTGCACAGATCTGCACCCAGCTGTGCCCTGAGTTTCAATGATAATACAACCTTTTGAGCTGCCCGTTTTCTCTGTTTTGCACTTGTTTATTTTTTTTTTTTAGTAGGTACTATTAAGTGTCAGTTTAAAGGATGTTCATATTAGTGTGCATAACAAAGAGCTTTCTCCAAATAAATAAAAAATGTAGGTACTTTTTAAACATGCGTCAAAACATTAGTGTAGGAAATGAGAGCTGTTCTACATTCCATGGCAGGTTTGGTTGCAGTTATATATGTTGATGGATACTTTGGTGGGGGATTTGAGGGATCTTTCTACAAATTGATCAATCGCATATTAAGAAGGTATTTGTTTGCATGCTAAATCTGTGATACAGGGTTTTGTGTTGTCCTAGAAGACTTTGTGCTTAAGGGCCAATCATCAGACATGGGTATGTGAGTTTTTCGTTTAACAACGGTTTCTACATTGATATTAATCAGAAATGTTTCTTGAGGAGCAAATCAGCATATTAGAATGACTTCTGAAGGATCCTGTGACACTGATCCTTTCGGTTCGGTATGACAGGAATAAGTTACTATTTTGTTCTCAAAAAAATAATAAAGGGGACCCTTAAACATCACAGTGTAACTCCAAGTCAGTCACACTTCTGTGAAATCAGACTGCCCACTTAGAAAGCAACACTGATTGACAATCAATGTCACATGATTGGAATAGACAACAGATGGAAATTATAGGCAATTAGCAAGACACCCCAATAAAGGAGTGGTTCTGCAGGTGGTGACCACAGACCACTTCTCAGTTCCTATGCTTTCTGGCTGAAGTTTTGATTACTTTTGAATGCGGGCAGTGCTTTCATGTGAGACTCCATGAGGGTGGTATGAGGGCCTGATGTCCACAGGTGGGGGTTGTGCTTACAGCCCAACACCGTGCAGGACGTTTAGCATTTGCCAGAGAACACCAAGATTAGCAAATTCGCCACTGGCGCTCTGTGCTCTTCACAGATGAAAGTAGGTTTACACTGAGCACATGTGACAGACGTGACAGAGACTGGAGACGCCGTGGAGAAAGTTCTGCTGTCTGCAACATCCCCCTGCATGCCCGGTTTGGCAGTGGATCAGTAATGGTGTGGGGTGGCATTTCTTTGGAGGGCCGCACAGTCCTCCATATGCTCGCAAGAGGTTGCCTGACTGCCATTAGGTACCGAGATGAGATCCTCAAACCCTTTGTTAGACCATATGCTGGTGCGGTTCCTCCTAATGCAAGACAATGCTAGACCTCATGTGGCTCATGAGGCATTGATGCTATGGACCGGGCCCCGCCCATTCCCCAGACCTGAATCCAATTGAGCAAATGTAGGACATCATTTCGCGCTCCATTCACCAACACCACGTTGCACCACAGACTGTCCAGGAGTTGGCGGATGCTTTAGTCCAGGTCTGGGAGGAGATCCCTCAGGAGACCATCCTTGAATTAAATTTTGTTGGTTCCCCCAAAATAAAGTAGACTTGACCATCTCCAAAAGTGATCAGAAATAGGGCCTTTCTAGCTGTCAGTCATTGGAGTGTGTTACTGGTTAATGTGAACAGCAGACAAATATGCAGTGTTTTTAAAAAAAAGGAAAAAATGAATTTGTGGAGTGGAAAAGCTTTGTCCCATGTTTTATACTGTGTGCCGCATGCAGGGCTTTCTTTGTGCTGTGGTGGAGCAATCTTGTTTGAATTTTGTTCTGGTGCTGTCACTATCCTTATTTTGACTTCACTGTCTTTTGTCAGGGTACATTGTAGATCAGACGGGGGCGTCTCCAGTATTGTGTTTACTCATACACTCTCAGAGTCATGTAGAATATGATTAAACAAAGGCCTTTGTTTGTGGAAACAGATGTAGTGGAGGCTTTTCTCAGACTGAAAATCGACAGTTGACCAGATGACATCTGGTTTGCATCATGCTCCGTTGTATCAAGCTATATTATATAGTTATATTATGTCATACCACATGCAAACTCTTCTAACTGACTGATCCTGTAGTGCACATCCAGGATCTTTTCTCAGCTTCCAGTGTCCTTTTTCACATAATGAGTGTTAAAGACTCTTATGTAACTCTTGTCTAGCACACACATCACTCAGCGAACTGATCCTGTCTCTCAAATCTGCATGTTGTGTCTTTACAACAACCATTAGCTCTGCAGACAAGCACAACTTTCAGTGCCATTTCATAGGTTCTAGTTAATAATGCTCGGGTCACAATGAGCAGTTCCTGCTGTAATTGATGAATCTATCAATTCAGATTAGCAGGGCCATTAATCTAGCTTGACCATCATCGACTTGTGGTGTTACCAGATGGCTAAAACTGTTTTGGATGATCTAGTCATTGATCGTACTCTGGTTTGGAGATTATTGTAATAATACTAACAGAGATTTTCTTGTTTGATATGTATGAGCTAATGCATCGCATATATCTGAGAGAGTGTTTGTCTGTTTGATCTGACAGGTATGCAGTCATTGCCTTCGGTTGTGCCAGCTGTCCAAAGATCACATGTGGTCGAGAGGGCTGTGGGACTGAGTTCTGTTACCACTGTAAACAGCTGTGGCACCCAAATCAGACCTGTGACGCCGCCCGACAGCAGAGAGCTCAGAGCCTCCGGCTGAGACCCTTCAGATCCTCATCTCTCAGCTACAGCCAGGAGAGCGGCGCTGCCGGTGAGCCCACAGAGCACACACACTGTTAAATCCCATGCACTTACACTACAGCTCTGGCAGCTCGTTACATGGAGCCTTTTCAAAATACTAGTAAAACACCTGTCAAAAAATAGAAACGCCTTCAAATTATACAGAACATTGTGTCGTGTTTGCAAAGGTTTTTTGGATTGTATAGTGTAGGACGTTTGGTGCAGTCTTGACACCAGAGTTTGGGTAAGTTTGAGTCTTGAAAGTTCTGTAATTTTTTTTTATTTTTTAAAACTTTAAAATAGTTTTAAAGCAGTTTATAAGCTTATTAAAGGCAGGTCAGCAGTCAGAACAAATAACCAAGTGACAAGCAATAGAACAAATACATACAATAGATCAAAAAATCTAATTAAAAAAATTACAAGTTTTTTTGTCTATATGCCAGTATTTAGATAAGTAATTGCAGAAATGTAAGGAAGTACAACACCAAATGAATAAAATATACATTGGTTTGTTAAAACTACTTGATTTTTGTAGCTTTTCTTTTTCGCTGCTTTCTAAATCATATGCTCTCTATTCGGAGAACGCTAAATCTTCAAACCTAGTATGAAAACGTCCTAAATCTCATAAAATCAACCAGCAGTGGTTTGAATCGCTCTGTCTGTGTCTCTCTAAGCCGATGACATAAAGCCATGTCCCCGCTGTGCGGCCTACATCATCAAGATGAACGACGGGAGCTGTAATCACATGACCTGCGCTGTGTGCGGCTGTGAGTTCTGCTGGCTGTGTATGAAGGAGATCTCTGACCTGCACTACTTAAGGTCAGTTTCTTGAACATCACTGCAGGGTTCAGGATGGAGGAAGGCCACATGACATCAATCAGACGTTGAAATGCATTATTGACCTGAGAACTGATGGAGAAAGCTACAGTCATCAGCATTTTTTGTGCTAAGGTTACATTTGTTGAATTTCTTCTTTCTTGACACAGTCCTTCAGGATGCACGTTCTGGGGTAAGAAGCCTTGGAGCAGGAAGAAGAAAATCTTGTGGCAGTTGGGCACACTTGTAGGCGCTCCGGTTGGCATCGCACTGATTGCTGGAATTGCAATACCTGCAATGATCATTGGGATTCCTGTGTATGTGGGCAGAAAGGTGGGTGGCTAAACTAAACACTGGAGTGAGGTTTTCATTTTATTTGTTTTCAAACCCTGTCTTTTGAAACGATTACAAGGTATGAAATTTGATACTTTTTTTTGGTCCTTTTTTTTTTCACGCTGTAGTAATGATGTGAATCAGCTTGGTGCCAAGACATTTTAGTTAACAATTGAGAATAGCTATCATTGTGAAAAAAGAGGACTGAGATTTATGAACAGTTAGGTTCTAGTCTTTAAAGCTTTCCTTTTCAATAACCATAACTATATCAGAAACCTTTTTTTTTTTGTTTTTGGGTTATAGGCCACGTTTTCACTGCATTTGACCAATTCAAATGGACTATAAAATAAACAATAAATATTTCATAAAGTTTTATAATAATAATAATAATAATATTTCTATTATATTATACTGCATTTTTAGCAATGCTAAAATATAAATATATATATATATATAATTTTTTTTTACATGTGTATATATTCGTATTCATATAATTTTTATTTAATTTATATAATATATGTGTATGTATAGAATATATATGTGTGTATATCTATATGTGTCTGTGTATATTCATGTTTGTGTGTGTGTATATATATATATGTGTGTGTGTGTG
>JAUMHQ010000082.1:3300201-3315343 GCA_032361165.1 Enteromius paludinosus
TCCACAGGTGGGGGTTGTGCTTACAGCCCAACACCGTGCAGGACGTTTGGCATTTGCCAGAGAACACCAAGATTGGCCCTGTGCTCTTCACAGATGAAAGCAGGTTCACACTGAGCACATGTGACAGACGTGACAGAGTCCTGCTAACTGCAACATCCTCCAGCATGCCCGGTTTGGCAGTGGGTCAGTAATGGTGTGGGGTGGCATTTCTTTGGAGGGCCGCACAACCCTCCATGGGCTCGTCAGATGTAGCCTGACTGCCATTAGGTACCGAGATGAGATCCTCAGACCCCTTGTTAGACCATATGCAGTTGGCCATGGGTTCCTCCTAATGCAAGTTCCTGCAAGACGAAGGCATTGATGCTATGGACTGGGCCGCCCGTTCCCCAGACCAGAATCCAGTTGAGCACATCTGGGACATCATGTCTTGCTCCATCCTCAAACGCCACGTTGCACCACAGACTGTCCAGGAGTTGGTGGATGCTTTAGTCCAGGTCTGGGAGGAGATCCCAGGAGCATGCCCAGGTATTGTAGGGAGGTCATACAGGCACGTGGAGGCCATACACAATACTGAGCCTCAATTTGACTTGTTTTAAGGCAGGGGTGCCCAACCCTGCTCCTGGTGATCGACTGTCCTGCAAAGTTTAGCTCCAACTCTAATCAAACACACCTGAAGCAACTAATTACGTTTTTAAGGATCACTTGAAAATTAAAGGCATGTGTGTTTGATTAGAGTTAGAGCTAAACTTTGCAGGACAGCCGATCGCCAGGAGCAGGTTTGGGCACCCCTGCCTTAAGGACATTAGTGCAAAGTTGGATCAACCTGTAGTGTGTTTTTCCACTTCAATTTTGAGTATGACTCCAAATCCAGACCTCCATGGGTTAATAAATTTGATTTCCATTGATCATTTTGTGTGATTTTGTTGTCAGCACATTAAACTATGCAGAGGACAAAGTATTTAATAATTCAGATCTAGGTTGTGTTATTTTAGTGTTCCCTTTATATTTTTGAGCAGTGTATATTCAAAAGAGGACCTAGGTTTACCCTTTCAGGTTTGTAAGGCACAGATATTATATTTTGGGAAACTACTTTAAACACTGCCATCCATGTACACTTATTAATAATGCTTTACTATTTCTCAAAGGGCAGTGTTAAAGCGGTCTCTTCTGTGTGGTCGCTGTGTTGTGGTTATCTCACCCTTCTCTTGCTCAGCTCTGGCGGCTCGGGCCTGCAGAACTTCTGCACTGGGCTCATCTTTACGGTGCTGCTGGGCAGAAATGGGGACCATTGGGATCTCTGGCAGCTTCTCTCGCCAGTCAGGACCGTCCTGCTCGATCAGCATTTTAGTGATTCTGAGATCACATCAGACAAAACACATGACATTACTGGAATTGTTAGCATTTCACTGCACAAAAATAGCTTCCTTACAGGATATAGCACCCAAACATGACAATTCTGTCATCATTACGTACTCGAAAGTTGTTCCAAACCTGAAACCTGGTTCAAGTTTCTTTCTTATGCTGAACAACCAATTGATTATCCCCACTGACTTCTCATATAATGAAAGTCACTAAGGACCGAAACTGTTTGTTTACCAAGATTCTGCTAAATATTTTGTGTTCAGCAGAAGAAAGAAACTCATCCAGGTTTAGAATAGTCTCGCGTAACGGCTTTCTTTGGCCAAGGCCCACCGATAAGGTCGTTTGACCGACATGTCAAACAACCATCACAGTTCGTTTCGTTCAGCGTCACGTTTCGGGGCGTTAAAATGTCCCCACAATAACAGAACGGCGTGCATCAAGTAAGTCTGCATAAAAAATCCCGATGAGACGCTTGCGGTAAACATCAGTTTGAAGCATATCTCTCCACTTTTTAACACCCACAAGCAATTCTGGAGAAACGAACACAATACTGAATCGGCCAGTTGCGATGTCAGCGTCTGTTGTTTCATGTTTGCCAGCAAACGTGGCTGATATCCCCTTCTCAGTTAGGTACTTCACTTGATCTTCCATAATAATAGATAGGAGGGGACGCACAACTACCTCTTGAACATCTCTTAAAGAGTCTATGCCTTGAACCTCGCATACTTTTGAGAATCCAACGTTTAGCTGATCTTGATAAATGCTTATTTTCACTCATGTAAACATGACAGTTTTTCTTCCGCAATCACGTCCGCGCTAAAATAAACGCGCCCCCAGAAATCCGATAAAATTCAACCAATCATTTTATGACTTCGACATTCCTGAAGGGTTTCCAGTTAACTGTACCATATGCATCAGATGTTTAGCCAGCGTTCCGTGGGCGTGATGTCTGAGGCTAAGACTAGTAATGAAAGCAGATTTTATTTTTGTTGGGCAAACTATTCCTTTAAGTACTACTGGAGTAGAAATTAGATGAATTTTCTCCAGGAAAGACCCAATACCACCTTTTGAAATTTGGTTAACGTTCTTAAAAGCATTTCAAATTTCAACAAAACTTAAGTACTGGTAATTATTTTCCATTATTCTTTAAGATTACAGACATCTTATTGAACTCAAAAATACAGACATGCAATGTGTGAATCAAAATATGGTTAAAACACCTGTAAAAAATCAATACGAAAAATTCCTTTACATTAACAGTACATTGGGCCATATTTGTACAGATTTTTGGTTATGAAAAACTGGCAATGTTATAAGAAGCATAAATATTACTCAAAATGTATACATGCATATATGTAAGAAAAATATATTATGTTTATATATTAAATATCTTTATATATAATATAAAACATAAATATGTAAATATTTTCAAAATAAATACTGTGTGTGTTTATACATCATAAATAAACACTGTACACATAAATATATTATATTTTGCATGGGTAGTTGAGTAGAGTGTCAGCAAAAACTTACACAACATGAAAAAAATGTATTATTAGAGTTACAAATAGCATAAGAGAGGTTTATCTTCAGTGTTATATATATACACACACACACATACATGTTGGTGTTGTCAAACGATTAATCATGATTAATAAACTACCTATACACACACACATATATATATATATATATATATATATATTCTTAGTGAATCAACCCTGTTTTACAGATAGAATAAGAGAGGATATTGACAGTAATGAAAGATTTTTTAGAAAGCTACATTTGTAACCACATTTAAAGATCATCCTGTGGCAGGTGAATTGTACCTGTGCACACTGTCATGAGCCGCCTGTACGCTGATGTCTATCTGCAGGACTGTCTTGTAATCCACATAGGCTTTCCTGTAGCGCTCCAGAGACTCGTACGCCATTGCCCGCCGGAGGAGGGGCTTCAGAGAGAAGGGGTGGAGCTCCAGAGACCTATAAATAAACAGGATGAAACAGAGGATCAAGATCTTTCTCTGATCCAGTGTCCTACAGTGAACTCTCTAAACCTACCTAGGAAGCCATTCATAAAGCTGCATGCACTGGAGTCGAAATATTCATGCTAAAATACCATACCCTTCTTTACCCATAATTGTCCTGCGTTTACTCTAATATTTATTATGGGATTAAAGAATGGATGCGTCCAAACAGTACAGTATGATTGCAAGACTTCACTGACTCATCGAAACTGTATTATTTCCCTCCAAAGGAGCACGGTAACAGACTGCCGGGGATCTTAGTGACAGTAACCAGTCTGCTGGGAAAGCTCCTTACAGCACAACTAACTGTGTTGGGCGTTAATCTTTCTGAGACAGTCACACGCACTTGCAGTATTACCTCACACGTAAATCCAAGCTAAAGGCAGCTCTGATTATTCTGTGAGCGTCAGGCCGTGGATTCATTGAAAAGAGCGAGTATGTAAATCTATGGTTAACCTGGTGCAGTCCTGAATGCAGTCTGCGCTGTTTCCATCTTTGAGGTAGCAAGCAGCTCTATTGGAGTACAGAATACAAAGATCCTCAGGGCTGTCGATACCTGCAAATACAAGCACAGCACTGAGAATAGACCAAGAAAGCAGCTTTAGTTCTGCATGGGTACATGTGGGAGGATGGGTTCAGGAATCAGCCAGCCATTCATGCTGGAAAACATTTTGTTTAGTCACCTGATATCATGTTACAAACCCAAACAGCCACAGAATAAACACTCTGGGGAAGCTGAGTTTAGAAAGACAGTACATCCCTATTACGTAACTTTGAAGGGCACACCCACAATGCCAAGCGGCGGAAATGAGCGGCATTTTTGTGAAACGCTTTCACTTCTGTTTCGCAAAAATCTGGCTTAAGTCCCCAACATGCAATGGATCGATGAACAGCGGTTTTAGACCTTTTCTGTGGGACCTCTAGACATCAGAGCCTCTCTATGAACCGGTATTGGATTCCTGCCCCTGCATTACTCAACGCTGCCTAACAGGATCTATGCAATGTTTGCGCAATAGGATGCTGTCGTAGTCCACAATACAGCATGATTCATTTAAATGTGCTGGTTAATTTGGAACACCCAGGCCTTTTAAGTCAGTATTAGTCACCAAAAACTGTTTATGCACGCGTATGATATATAATATTTCAAGATCAATACTTGCACCCCACAAGAGTCATTGAAATATGTTGCTTAATTTGAAAAATCCAGTACGTTTTAGTCAGTATCAAATTATTGCCACCATTATTATCCAACCAGAATATTTTACATCAATACAATTTTAAGTCAAGATACTATATATATGTATATATAAATATATATATAAAACAACCATTGCCATGCCAAAGGTAAAATTACTTTATTTACCGCAAAATGCTTGTACCCAGCCAAAATAATTGAAATATTTTGATTCATTTAAAAAAAAAAAGTACTTTGAAGGTCAGTGTACTATAAAGAGTAGGAAAATACTATAAAATACCACTTTGCCAAAAATTTTATTTTGGTGACATCAAAAATGATTAGATATACTATTTTAACACGTGTACATATATAATTATTTTAATTTAAATATTTGTACCCCATCTGAATGGTTCAAATGTGTTGGTTAACCAAAAATAAATCAATTTTTATGCCAATATGCCAAAAATGTTATTTTGTTGACAGGTAAAATCTGAAGAAAAACAAATATTTAACACATGTATGATATTTATTTCATGATAATTAAACACTAAATCCCACCAGAATAATTCAAATCAGTACTTTTATGTCAGTATACTAGAAAAACAATCCTTAAAAAACAACCTTACCAAAAATGAACAAATGACCAAACTCTACTCTTTTAGCACAAATGTCAAGTTTGATTTTGACAGCAAGTACTAAAACAGAGTATTTGTACTCTACCTGCTTCTATACATCCGTCGATGGCCTGTGTGTATTTCTCCAGTGCGTCCCCAAACTGTCCATTTTTGAACAACATATTGCCCTCATTTTTGAGCCTGGCCAGAGGAGGAGGAAGGGCCCCACACGGGGCATCCAGATTACAGCTCTCCCCGGCAGATCCACTGTGCGGCGGACCAGAGCCCTGAGGCTCATCCTGGCTCTTGCCGGCTGGAAGGGTGCCATTCACTGCCGGGCTCTTCCCATGGACTTCCTTTGAGTTGGCTGTGTTGTTTCCATGGCTCCTCTTGTGTCCCGGGGTCCCAGGTTGAGAGTGCGGGCCCCCTCCCTCTCCGTGACCGGGGGCCTTCTTCTGTGAATTCCCCATGGCTGCCCTCAGTCCCGAGCACAGTACAGCAAGCTCCCGTCCTCACACACACACACTCATACACTCCCTCGCTCTCTTCCTGTTCCCTGCGCAGACTGAAGCTCAGCCAGAAGTGGGAGGACACGCCTCCTGCGGGGCGTGCGGTGACATCACGTGGGGGAGGGGCTGCGGAGCTGCTGCAGAGTGGGGGAGGTTTCCTGTGAAACAGCAGCCAGGGGACTTCAAACGGCCCTGCTGGGTTTCATTGTGCGGAAAATCAGCTGCATAGCCCTTCAGCTGACACTGCTCGGGATCTCTGGGCACTTTACTGTTCGGGGTTATGGCTGCTGAAAGACTTTATGATGTCATTTCTGTGTTTTATACTGTCAATATAAAGCTCATGTACTAGTGGACAAAAGTTGGGATTAATTCGAATTTTTATGTTCTGGAAAGAAGTGTTTTATATTCACAAAGGCTGCAGTTATTTGATCAAAAATATAGTAAAAACAGTATTATTGAGAAAACAGCAAAAAATAAATAAATAAATAACTCAATACGTTTTGAGCAAAGCTGAATTTCCAGCACAGTTACTCCAGTCTTCAGTGTCACATGACCCTTCAGAAATCATAAAATATCTTGATATTGAATCATTGATATTTGTTTAGATTTATTTCAAGATACTTTGGTGAATAGAAAATGTATAAAAAAAAAATAAAATAAATAAAAATATATATATATTTTTTTTTAAGTTCAATTTAATGCATTCTTGCTGAATAAAAAACAAACACAAATTTAGGAATTACTTTTTTTTTTACTACTTCTTTTAAATTTGCAGTATTATTTCACAATATTGCTTTTATGGCTTTTTTTGAGAATGAAATGCAGCCTTGACAAGAATAAGAGACTTATTTTAAAGACTATATTTAGTGGTCAAGTTCTTGTGACTGATTGTGCTTACAACTAATTTTACTGAAACCAAAACAATTAAAAAAAAAAGTTCCAAAGGCTGTTTTTGCAGTGATGCCATAGAACCTTTCAGTAACCCGTTCCTAAAAACTTTCTGAGAAAACATTTTTCTGCATTTGAAAGTTTTCATTGATGTTTAAGGTCCCTTACAGAACCACTGATGTCAGTCTTAAGAACTTTAGTGTAGTAGGACTAAAACATTTCCCAGATACACAAGATGTAAAGCATTAGGAAAAAAATAAGCTGTGACTGTGCACATTATTAGATTTGGTGTGCAGTTTTTGCATCTATTGAAGCATAAGATTTTTTTTTTTTTACAAACCACACTGGATCACAGGACTCAAATACAAAATATTACTGCATTTTTTACATTTATATTTGCTTTTCAACAAGAATTCATATAATTGACAAGTTGGTCACGTAAAATTGGCCTATTTTCCATGTGAAATTTCAGTCATTTAAATTCACCTTAATGATGGTTCACACAATATTTCCATTTCTAATGTGGAAAAAATCTGAAACCAAACTACAAGAACAACTCAAGACTTGATTCGATTACACCCAAAAAAGTTTATTTATAAATCTAACTGCAAATACAAAAAGAAAACATCCACTCAAGATTTTTTTGTAAATTGTATTTTGCTCAATTTTGCTCCATTTCCACCTATTCAAATCCACGTATACATGTATTTACACAGTCAAAGATAAAAAGCTAGCTCTAACAGGAAAACAGCAGATTCATCTCATCGGGCATCAAAAACAACCACTGGAAACAGAAGTTAAGGGAAAATAAAAAAGAACATAGGAGGGTCAATACAGTCTCAGATTAGACTAGAATTACTTTAGAATTATTGTGTATGTAACTGAATAAAGCCACCATGGCAAGAGCTTAATTTTGTAATTATTTCAAGAATCAAAAAATATTCACCATTTACTCACCACCTTATGCTCTATGAAATGCACAAGAATTGTGAAGAACGTCTACACATATATATATTCTATAACAGTTTTTGCCATTGATTACAGTAATCAACATTTTAAGTAAATCAAAAAAAAGTTAAAGTTGTCGAGGAACAGGTACTGGTTTGGTTTTAGGACAACTGTTAATTTAAAGAGCCCCTATTATGCCATTTTAAAGGAGTCTCTTACAAAAGGTTTACGTGTGTACAAGGTCAAAAAACACTTAAGTTTTCTCTAAAAATAGGTTTTATTTTACCCCATTTCTAAATGATTCATAAACGACTCGTGTGAAGCAGTTCGAAGACTCAGTTTCTCTAAACCCCTCCCTCCCGTGAGCCCTCACTGCTGTGATTGGTCAGATGGCGCAGTCCTTTATGATTGGTCTACCGCTACAGCGTGTGTCGGAAAACGAAACGCCTATGTACTGTTTGTGGGCGGGCAAGTTGCTGGCGACATAGAACTTGGGCGGAGATTATGCAAATATGTTACTTCGTGACGTGTGGCCGTAACAGAAAAAGATTTGTATTGCTGACGACTCGTTTAGGTGAATGTGAGCCGACTCTTTTTTTTTTTTTTTGATAGACAATAACTATTTATTGTGCACTGTCAGAGTCACAACTTTGCAGATAGTTTATGTTCACATACAGCTACATGACACACTGCATGAAAGATCAAATTAGAAAAGGCATAACAGGGGCACTTTAAGGTTTCGATCCACTTCAAATGTTGACTGCTGTTATCAATGGCAATAGCTGTTATTGTGACAACACATGAGTGAGACCTTTACAGATGTGGTGACTATGTACTTTCATTGTAGGGAAAAAAGAGCAGATTACAAGTTCTATTTTTCATAATGTTACATGGAAATAAGTTATAGCATATGATGTGGGTTATAGGTTGGAGCAACATGAGGGCGAGTAAATGATGGCACTAAGCATTATTTATCTAAAAAAAAAAGGATACATCTTTTGGTCCTCTTCTTGTACATGATTCTGTAACCGCATTCTCTGCATCTGATGGGGTCTCTGGCCTTGATCTCATTTTCTGTGTGACACTCTGAAACACAGGAGCAAAAACACTCGACAGCTCAGGGACAGACTGCATGAGCGGATCTGGCTTGCACAGTTAAAGAAGACATGATTATCAATGACTAATACATGAAAGACATGACATACGTAACTAAAAGCATGAAAAAAATAATTACCTCCACAAATATAGATCATCGGCTGCTGTTTAGGAGGCTGAATGTCTTTCTGAGTATCCATGGCCTGTCAAATATACATTAAAAAACTACTACTTAATGCTTTATTATAATGATTAAACACCACAACGTTAAATATATTAGTTATAACGTTAATCTCAAATGAATAACGTTACATAGAAATGTATCTAACAGTTACAAGAACTAGACATATTATTCCAGTGTATACGGACACGTTCAGTTGTTAGATGTATTATTGTTTATATGGTTATTTGATGCAAAACTATACAGTATTTTAAAGTACAGCAATAAAATGTAAACATTCCAACAATTACCTTTCACGCGTGAGGCTCTCCGTTTGCTACAAAACGCTGTCGGCATTCGGGCATGCGCAATACTCACAGAAAGACGTCCCAGTAACAAACGCTGCTATTGGTTGAAACGAATGATTGACAGAAAGCGAACGCCGGAGCGGGTCTCGTCAAACACTGATGGGCGGGGCTTGTGATTTTACGCAGTTACGGGTTTATGCGGGACTTTTATTTCCCTGTGTGGCGAAAAACTTCAGAAATCGCGGAGACGTCAAGTCTATATTTTTCGGCAACCGTACGTAATCTTGCAAATATAGTGATATTATAATTTAATTAATTGTTTGAAAGTTTGGCTGTTAGTAATACGTCTTTAATAATGCAATCAAAAATTGTATTACGCATTATTGTTATTTATAAAATAGTGTTATAAACATTTAATTACAAATAAAAAAGTATATATTTTAGTATCTCTAAAATGTTTTTCTGTGTCTGTAGTGGAAGTTGTTGACCGCCTCGAAGCAGGAAGTAGTGAGTCACAACAGCAGCGACAGTTGCCAGTCAGTGTTCATGTTTAAGGTAAGCCTGCTCAACTTAACTCTCAATATCATGTTATGCTGTTATTCTGCTAGTATTGTGAAAACATCATCTTGCACAGTTTTCATTTTTCTTCGTATTATGTATGTTAATTGCTTTCTGTCAGTTATGATCCAGCCTCGCCCTTTCAGTTTCTCTTTCTCGGCATTAGTTTATTATTACACGACAAAAGATCAAATATATTATTATTATTATATTATTTCTAACAAGTTTACAGCGTCCAGTTATCATTTCAGTTATGATTTCCAATTTTATTCGTACTGTCTATCTATCTATCTATCTATCTATCTATCTATCTATCTATCTATCTATCTATCTATCTATCTATCTATCTATCTGTCTGCCTGTATGTCTGTGGTAATATATAAAACCTCAAAAACAATCCCGAAAAGGGACTGCCACATATACATAGGTGAGTGAATTTTATGAAAACATTTCCATTTTATGTGAAAAAGACAAACCCCACAAACACAACAATTGATTTGATTAGTTTTCAATATACTTGCAGTAGCCGCACATATGATGTTCCTGGTAAGTAGGGCAGGAATGTCAATTATTGTCCTTCTGGCTCCGCTTCATTCTTCATGTGTGTTTTTTGTTTTGTCAGAATGGCTGAGGCAAGCCTGGAGGAGCGGAGTTTGGAGGTTCTGGATATTCCTGATGATCTGGACGAAGACCTTCTGTCTCTGTACTTTGATAACAAGCGGCGCTCTGGAGGAGGGAACGTGATCTCTTTTGAGAAGCTTGGAAACCACGCTTTAGTGGTTTTTGAAGATGCAGAGAGTAAGAAAGTCACATTGGATTAAAAATCCTTATATTTAAACAATATCACAAGCATACATGAGCAAAACGTTTGTTGTTTCTCTTATGTTAGCTGCAGCCCGAGTTGTGTCCAAGTCGCATGTCCTCCAGAATATCAAACTGACAGTGCGGAGGAAACCCCCGAAGGACCCTGGAAAACTGCTGCTGAAAGGACTCAGTCCACAAACTTCACTGGACTGTCTGGAGATTTATGTGGAAAATGTTACTAAAATGGAAAATGAAACAGACTTCATACTGTATCTCTCTCCGAACAAGGATCTGGTTCTAGTACACCTAAAAGAACCTATAGGCAAAGGTTTGTTATCAGTAGTACATCCAAAAATACCACTTTAACCAAGTGTCTTTTGCACTACATAACAAATATCATACCAAGTGGTGTTTATTTGTAGATTTTCAGACGCTTAAAGACGAAGTTTCCAAGAGGCCTCTAAATGGAGCACAGGTCACCCTGGAGCAGGTCGAATCCACAGACTCCATTGTGGTGGCCAATCTGTCTCCTGCCCACACAGAGGACGTTCTGGAGCTGTACTTCGACAGTAGTCGTGCTGGAGGTGCTGATGTCCTAGCAGTTAGCATGCTAGCTGATGGACGTGCGAAGGTTTCTTTTAAAGATGTAAAATGTAAGTCAAGATGTCTTTCTAGTAGTCTCTGTTTTAGAGTCTTGCAATCTCAATCGAGTTTTCTCCTTCACAGCTGTGGACAAAGTCCTCCAGAAATCCCATCATTTGGAAGGTACAGATTTAGTTGTGGAGCCGTACTTTGATTTCCTGCATGCTCTTGAGGATCAGAGAGCTCAAGATGAACAGGGAACATTGACTGATGGGAACCAACCCCAGACGGCCTCACCCCAAAGTCCAACCGTTGCTGTTCCAGTGGTGAGCTCCAGCTTGGGACACAAAGCTGCTCTCACGGACAATGCTGCAAATTTAGCTCCTACCGCATCTGCTCCTGAGCCATCTGTCCAGAAGGAAAGCGTGAGCTTCGTATCTGTGCTCGACGCCACTAAATTTCACCTACTCACTTTGAGTAGCTTTCTCGAGAACCTCAAAAAGGACCACCCCAAATTTGACGTCAGTCTAGGAAAAGATTGCGTCCAAATCAAAGGGCCTGACCAAATTGAGGTCGAAAGACTCAAAAACGAAGTGCTCAGGTTCCTGACTGATGTTGTGGAGGACAGTCAGACATACGACAGACTCAAAGCTGAGTTTCTCGGGCGGGAGGATGTTAAAAAGAGGCTGAATTTGTCTTTGAAAAGCGTACCTGCGACCTACAGTGTGTCAAACTGCACAGTCTCGGTAACGTCTCCGTCTCGTAGCGCAGTCAAACAGGCCTGGGACCTGATAGAGTCCCAGATTTCAGAGTTCACTGTGCCCATAGCCAAAGAGTGTGAGAGCATGCTCTCTTCTACCGAGTGGTCTGACTTTCTGGCATCACTGGACATCTGCAGTGCCAGGTTGTCAGGCACTGGTGGAGCGATTACCGCCATCACCCTGACAGGGTTGGAGAAGGACAATAAAGAGAAGATGGTTGCGTTTCTCAGCACTCCACAGCAGAGGGAGACCGTCCTGTCTATGGAGCCAGGAATGCTCAAGTTCCTGCAACTACATCATCAAGATCTACTGGCGGACATGGGAGAGGTCATCCTATTCCCACTGGAGTCTGGAGATGGACTGAGTGTTAGTTCACTATCATTTAGCTGATTCATATGACATTTACACTACTGATAAAAGGTTTGGGGTCAGTAAGATTTTGTTTTGTTTTTTAATTAATTAATGCAGCAAGGATGCACTAAATTGATTAAAAGCTGAGGTGGACAGTCATTTTTCTCAAGCTGAAGTGAGAGCTTAGAAATAACTGTGTGGTAATTGTCTTCTATATTTGCAATCTCTTAAACTCATTTGCAGATTCAGGGAGAGGGGAGTGTGTGCCAGTCAGCAGCAGAATTATTAACTGCTATTATAGGATCAGTCTTTACAAAGACCATTGTGGTGACCCAGCCTGGCATTTCTCGCTTCCTGCTGGAGGAGGAGGGTGTCAGCATACTGGGAGAGATGACAGCAAAGTTCGAAGTCTTTATCGACATGACCAAAGTGCACTGGGAGCCTCTAGAAGATGATGTAACGTATCCAGTCTTGTTGTTTACCTCATATACTTGGGAATACTTTAGAGTTTATTGTATTTGTGCTTTCCACAGGACATATTACAGCTGGCATGGAAAATGACAGCCTGTCAAAACTTCCAGAGAAGTTCCTCTGCAAATTCCATAACCGACTACACTGCTAGTCTCCCGAATGGACGTAACTCAACCGATGCACGCACTTCAGGTCATTATAGATCATTTCCCTGACTGATTCTTTACCAATAATTTATCAATTAAATTTATGTGTTATGCCTTCTTTTGATAAACAGAAAAATTACAGTATTCCGAGCAAAAGCATAACCTTTATAGGGCTATTGTAAAATACATTTGAATGGTTTTTATGTATTCAAATAAATAGCCATGCTAAAACAGAATATGGTAACAATAAAACAGAATATGAGAAAAAATAAAAACATATTTCATAGAAATACCCTTAAAAAAGTTGTGTAAATGTTTCATGATTTTAATGAATTATGCATGCTTTTTGATTAATAAAATTCCCCAAAAACAGAAAAAAAAATATTCTGGGCCCTAAAATCAATGCTAATCTGTTGTTTTTTGTTGAACCCCAATGACTCCTGAATGTTTTCTGTCACTCAGCTCGTATTGAAGAAGCAAAGAAGATCTTGGCAGGCATCGGCAGTGATTTGAACCCCCAACCTTCTAGTTTAGGAGCCATAGACATCGAATCTTCAGATCTATATTCAGACCTGCCTCAAGACACCTTAGCAGCAGAAGAAGAAGAGGCCGACGAGCCCCAATCACTGCAGGCCCATGACCTCCCGAGCTCCTCTGCACCCATTGACATCTCCAGCCTCGACGAAGACGCAAGCCTCCTACTGGCCATTCAGATGTCGATGGAGGTCAACCAAAGATCGGATGTGGAGGACATGCAGAAAGCTCTAGAACTGTCCCGGAGCGACTCCAGGCCGAACGAGGAGAACACGCAGCTGGAGAGAGCGTTCGAAATGTCCTTGCAAGACACCATCAGTTCAGCTAACAAAGCCGAGATCGGCGTGTTTGCTAACTACAACCACGATCTTGTCAGGGTGGACATCGCATTGGGCAAGAAGGTTGGACTGAGACAGTGTGAGGAGAAGGTGGATAACAAGAGCCTGCGGAATCTCTCCTCCCATCAGAAGAGATGCCTAGAGCTCATTAAGAGGAAGCACGCTGTCGAGATAAGGCTCCAGGGCACCACCGCTGTCCTCTCCGGCTTCAAAGAGTACGTCTCTGAGGCCGTGATGGACCTGAAGAACGTCCTGAGAAGGACGGAGAACATGCTGACGGATGCAGAAATTGAGAAGAGTGTACAGTGGGTTTGGTATGAGCAGGGCTCCTCCTCGAAGGCCGTCCCGTACCCGCCCGAGGCCACGGTGTTCATTGAGAATGCTTGGAAGATGAAGCAGAAGAAGATCGATGTTCTCTTCAACAATCAGCCATACATCATAGACTTAGAGAAGATGGAGGAGCACAGTTTTGCATCCGGGAAATCCGTGCCTATTAAACGGAAAATGCTGAGCACAGGGGACTTGTACACGGATGGCGCAGGTACAAATTAAGATGAATTATATAATACCCTAAAATAGTGTAATCCCTAAAGAGGGATACTTCACCGTTTCTGCTGCTGATGCAATACTGCACTATTATTATTTTTTGTTTAAAAGCAGGCGAAATTATTCTTTATAATAGTATCCAGACATACACCTTTTTCAAATGTTATACACGTAATATGCCAATTAATTAGGGAAATTATTTATAAATTTAGGAATATATAATATAAATACGTTGTTAATTGTCATGTTGATTACACATGATATTAGTCAAATTAATCACAGAATTACGAGAATTATATTACTGCTTGATGTTGCTGGGATGAGAACTCCCGGAAACCGATTGATATCAAGAATATGATATTTATTCAAGCACTGAACTTTTGATCTCAACATCAGCTCACACACTCAGTCCACATTCCTTGAGCTGTAAGCTCTCTTATTTAACCCTTTTTGATAAACTTCCTTTTTAACTAAGCTTTCAGTTTTATAGCGAAATACAAATGGTGTCTTACAGTAATGTGTTGTTCAAGCTCTTTACTGATCAGATCGCTGCATGTATCTGAGTGTAGTATTCTCGTAGTATTTTGACTTTTATTCTCGTAATATTACGACTTTATTCTTGTAGTTTTTACTTTATTCTCGTAATATTACAATTTTATTCTTGTAGTTTTTACTTTATTCTCGTAATATTACAACTTTATTCTTGTAGTTTTTACTTTATTCTCGTAATATTACGACTTTATTCTCATAGTTTTGACTTTACTCTCATAGTATTTTGACTTTTATTCTCGTAATATTACGACTTTATTCTCGTAGTTTTACTTTAATCTCGTAGTATTTAAACTTTTATTCTCGTAATATTACAACTTTATTCTTGTAGTTTTTACTTTATTCTCGTAATATTACGACTTTATTCTCGTAGTTTTACTTTAATCTCGTAGTATTTAAACTTTTATTCTCGTAA
>JAUMHQ010000082.1:3360101-3376354 GCA_032361165.1 Enteromius paludinosus
GCGAGTCCTGAACATTTCCCGGTGAGTTCCGTTACAGAACGCGGTTGTCACTCCCTGTAACGTTACTCAACAACTGTATTCTGCTGCTGTGTGAATGTGGCCAATAAAATGAGATTATTTTTTTTTTGTCAACACAATTTTAAATAGGCTATGTGTAGGTAAAATACTGAAATAAATAAATAAAATGACCTTTTAAACTGTTACCGTAACTAATTGTATTAATGGGTTTAACTTCAAATCGGTCGGTTAACGGTTAAAATGAGCATCCCTATTAATAATCACTGGAAGCGTCACGCGCAGGTCGGTATGCTATTAAACAGAACCGCGCGTCTGCACCATACATTAACACAGAGACACGCAGAATTCATCTTTCTTGAGGTTAAATATTGACAAATACTATTGAAAGCGGGAAACATGTTACGTAAGCTAATATTTCAAGAAAGGAAAGAAAACTGTGCCAAGTTTAATGTCATTTGGTGTCATTCATGCTTGCTGCGTGTATTAGAAATCGCTCAGTTTTTTTAATTAGTCCACTAAAAATCAGCTTGTTTATAAAAAACAACAAGAGTTTACACTTCCCTTTGATCTTATACAGGAGTTTGGAGAAACGCTTTGCATACAGTTTCCCTGTTCACTGAGTGAAATGTTATAATGCAGCTTATAGCTCATGTTTCCCTGTTGGAGGATTTTAGCCTGTTAACAAGCATAATGTGCGTATGAAGTGCTTTTGATTATTACTGTATTAATACAGATGTGTTGTCTTTTTAACAGGAGTGTGATAGCGAAAGTGGAAGAATGCAGTCATCCCATTGTAATGAAGGGCTTGTGTGCCGAGTGCGGCCAGGACTTAACTCAGTGAGTCAATATGTGTTTTACCTTTGTGCTGTCGGTCTCCAGTTCAGAGTTGTTTCTCTACTCTTACCTGAAAAAGGGAAAAGACGTCTGTCAGGAGCTATTCAGGAAAAGCTATTGTTGTCTTTTCCTGTTCTTCACTTGTGTCGGCTCTTAGAGTTATTTTTGTTGGTAGCTATATGGTGCTGAAGATGCTCTTACGTTTCAGACTACAGAACAAGAATGGAAAGCAGCAGGCATCCATCTCCATGGTGCACAGTGTTCCCGAGCTGATGGTCAGCTCAGAGGTCAGTTCTACTGTTTGACACTTCTGAGGATGGAGATTTGGAGGTTTCAATCAGAATCAAACAACAAACTGGTGTGACGTCATTTCAAACAAACTATAAATCTCAGTTTGGGAGTTGAAACTTTGTTTTCCCTGATAAATGCTCGCTGACTCTTTCTTGTTTAATACTGTAAATCTGCATGCTTTAAACATGACCCATCATGAAAATCAGACTTTTTCTGTGTTTAAATGCTATAATCGGTCCCTGGTACATATACCAACCCAGAAAACGTTAAAAGCCCAGTAAATCTTTTTTCTAGGCCTTTCTTAGCAAGTTTGTGAAAAAACAAGCCTCTCAGATTTTGCTCCCCTTGTGATGTAGAAAAGGTAATCTTATTATAATACAACCGCCTGTTAATCTACACATTTCCACCAATGGCACCGCTATTGTGTTTGTGCAAGCGATTCTAATGCCATGAAGAACGTTTGAGCAAAGCATGCTAACTGTTCTGTCTTTGGCCAGAGAGCAATTGATTTATTGATTTTTTTTTTTTTTTACTGTATATTATGCTTCTGCCACACAGTATAAATATAAAATTTTTTTGCCCTGTTTACCTTTACCTTAGCTGTTGACCTTCAGACATAACCAACTGTATTGGTAGCTTGTGTGTTTTTAACATAAACAACTGCGTATTTGATAATTTAAGCGCAATAAGACACGAAAGAGAACTTTCACTGCATATGAGTCCTAATTTTTCAGGGCTCCAGACTGCAAACAAATGGTCCCTTTTTGTCAAATTGTTTTTTTCAGCCGGTGTGGAAGAATTTTTGTGATCAGTCACTGGTGCCTGTTATAAGAGGATTCATTCACTTGACTTGAGGCATGGCATTGGATCATATGTTAGTTATTGTTTAAGATTATTTAATGTATTCATTCATTATTGATTTTGTCTTTATTTAATGTAATTTAATGCATTGTTCATAGAGTAAATCTTTTTCAGATACTTTATGATTAGACTTTTTATACTTTTTAAACCTTTCATGCAATTTCATGATAAATCATTCAAGTGAACAGCTGGGCTAAATATTTTGCATCTTGAAATAGTTTTTTGTCCCTCTGTGTTGTTTTTATTTGTTCTGTTTGGAAGATAAAAAGCCTTTAAATCTCCTTTTATAGATATGATTATAAATAAAGAACAAAGCATTTATATACAGAATAACGTGCTTTGGATATATCTGTGTTAAATCGTTTGAATTTTGGCGGGTAAAAAATAAGCTTGGCCGGTCTTTTATTTATTTATTTTTTTATTTTTATTTTTATCACCTCCTTGTAAGCCAATGCAGTAACTCCAATCACTAACTCTCCACTATAAATTTCTTCCCAGTTTTCTTCCCTTCCGTATCTCGTTTTTACATTCCCTACTCCTCCCCTCTTCCACCGTTCGCTTCTTCCAGGGGGGCACACACGGTTCGAGCCGGACTCTGATCCACGCCCTCATTAGGGCTCTGGGTTCGCTCCCGGCTCGCCCCCGACAGCTCGCCAAACATGCTTATTTATTATTGTTGAGTAAGCAGGAACTCGTGAAATCACAATTCTAACCAGTTGACTGAAGCAGAGAAGCACGTATGGGCTTTTTCACCTATATATTTTGAAATGATAAAAAATCATATTAATCAAGAATTTTACAGATTTTAGATTTTTACACTTTTTGTTTTGTGTGTATGAAGTAAGAAAAAGTCACAAAGTGCTTTTAAAGAACTTTTTCTTAAATACATTTGCGACTGTCTCACATTCTATGAAGTTGGTAAGTTCTATATAATACTATATTAGAATTACGGTTCATTTAATAACAGTGCCATATAAAATTACAAAACATAAGTAAATTGTGTATGTATCCCAACTCAAGATTAGTGCTTTACTCTCAAATCTGTATAAACATGAAATAAACAAGATACATACAAGAACATAATATTATTGGTAACTGTACTTATTTATGCAAAACAACAATAATTCTGTGGGTTAATGATCTATATTTTAATACTTCCACACACCACCCCAGTGCTGCTCCAGTGGGGCTGGTGCTACTGCTCTCAAATGTTAGTCTGGAGCCCCGCATGTCTTGTTGTGCTTGAATTCTCAAACAGTTGGTTGTTAAAAATACACAAGCTACAAAAACAGCCACTTTCTGTGCACATGCTAAACCGTACATCAGAAGTATCGGGGGCCTTTAAAGTGTGTAATTCATGTTTTTGTGACAATTTGATACAATTTGTTGTGTTTAAACTGGTTTGTGTGTCTGGTGTACAAACGCAGTGTTTTTCGTCTCTGTGTGTCTGTGAGCAGCAAGCAGAGCAGCTTGGCCGAGAGGACCAGCAAAGACTTCACAGGAACAGGAAGTTAGTGCTGATGGTGGATTTGGACCAAACGCTGATCCACACCACTGAACAGCACTGCCAGCGCATGTCCAACAAGGTAACCGTTAAAAAAACAGTTAGAACTGAATTTATTTGAAAATCATAGTCATGCTTTTATTGTCACTTCTAATCAATTTAACCTATCCTGGATCAATAAAAGCATTCATTTATTGTCAGTTTGTTTTAAGAATTCAAACGAGTAGCATTTATTGAAGTAGAAATTCTTTGCAACATTGGTAGTCAGTATCAGCTTCTTTAAAACGTCTAATACCCTAAATCGTAACAAAAAAATGCAGGAATAATTATATTCCATATTAAGAGATATAGTTTTTTTGAGTGTCATTGAAGTAGAATAGATGTTTTTTGTTTGTTCCACTGGTTTCTTTTGTGCACATGTACAAAGCTTTGGTGGTTTCAAAAGATTTATCTGCGGTACCTTCATTTTGTTTGAGTTTAGCAGTAACAAAGATTATATGCAGACAGCAGTACGGTTTTCTTTGACTTCTTTGTGATCTCATTTGCGTTTGTCTGTGAACTCCAGCGTTTGTGGAAGCGGTGCTTTGGAAAGCCCAAATGCAGCAGAGCGTTGATTGATTTCTATTTAAATGACTGCATCGTACTCTTTTTCGATCCATTTTCGATTCGTTCTTCTCGTAGGCGTTAGCGCTTTCGCTCTGCCAGACGTCCATTTACTCGGTAGATCAGCTTGAGCCAAAAACAATCTCAGATCTTTATACCAAACAATTACAAGACCATTAACTGAGCTATCAAAGGCTCAAATGCTTTCCTCAAAGACTGCATTATATCTGCTATCAGAATTTGTGCAGCTTTTAAAGCATTTCTATTGAAATGAATGTTCCTGAAAGCCTCTGCTACAGCTGGACTGGACTGTGCTTTTCAGATGCAGTGCAGTTCATATGTGTACGTTTGTAATACTTTCTTTTAAAAAGGATTCTTTTAGGGGTTAAAAAGTGACAGAAAAGACGTAATCATTTCCTCTAACTTCCTTGCATTATTTTTTTTAGGGAATCTTTCATTTCCAGCTAGGACGGGGGGAGCCTATGCTTCACACACGACTGCGGCCGCACTGCAAAGACTTTCTAGAAAAGATCGCCAAACTCTATGAGCTGCACGTCTTCACCTTCGGCAGCCGTTTATACGCTCACACCATTGCAGGTACATTGTTGTGATGTGACGCATTGAATGAAACATGAACAATACCTCAAACTGAGGACAGGTGCGAAGTTATTTTTCTAACCGATCGAAATGTTTGATTCTCACCTGCTGGGTGATAAAACACATCAAACAGGCCCGTAACTGGCAGTGTTTGTGTGAGAGATGGTATTGGCCTTTCTCACTGACACCAGGTGGCAGCATTTGTTCATATGTTTGGGCATTTTCTTAGTTTTTGTGAGTTTTAAGATGATTATATTTTTTGGCTGTGTTTAGTTATTTAATTCAGCATATGAACAATAAATGCATAAAAAAGTGTTATGTGCAAGAACTGATTTATTATCTGCTTTAATAAGTTTCTGCTAAATGACTTAAAAATAAGAAGTTGGTTTAGTGATGGATTTTATTATAGCTATAACGTGCACTATACATTTCTAATAGTAACCTTAGAGTGCTGCATTAATTCTTTCGTTTAAGTAAGAGAGTTTATTATTGGAAGGGAAATCGGTATTTGGAGAGTGGTTTTTGTTCAGGTAGAATTTAGCAGGATGTCTTTAGTAAATTGCTCAGGTTTCTGCGTTTCAACCTTTGAATGAGACCTGAAGTGTTCTCGCTTTAAGTGAGCTTCATATTTGGCATCTTGCATATTTGAATCTCTTTTGATTTTAATATTTATTACATGTAGGTTTTTTGTATATTTGTACTTATTTCTAATATAATATATACAACTGAATTATTATTAATAATAATAATAAATATTTGAATTGCTTAAAATTTGACATCAGTGGTGAAGGTGTGGAGTCTGGTTGTGGTGATTCATATAGACACGATCAGCCTAGATGAGACACAATAAAGGAAGTAGCTCAACTTTTCTAAATTTAAGTCTTGATGTATTGTAGTGCAGGCAGGAGATTGAAATCTCGGCAAAGCTGTTTTTTGAGAGCCTGAAAGCATTGGATGGTTTTATTTTTCCTGTTTTCCTTTTATTGCAGCTGTAAACAGCCTCAATCAAGTCCTAGCCAAACTATTGCATTTACAGCTCTGCTTCCAGCTGTAGACTTCATCTTTAAAAGAAACACCGTTTCCTCTATTTCTCTCACTCATACCAATTTATTTTTCTCTTTTAAAAAGGTTTTTTAGACCCTGAAAAGAAGCTCTTCTCTCATCGGATCATGTCTAGAGATGAATGCATTGACCCCTACTCTAAGACGGGCAACCTCAGGTGAGGCATGTTTCACTTATTTCTGTCTTCTGCTCCTGGAGTAGTTTAGCCTTCAGCATCTTTCTTGATGCAGTTTTAACAATGGACTTGCATTCATGACACGTTGTAGGTATTAATATTAGCTTGTTCCAACAACATGAAGCATCATATTCAACATTTCCTGTTTAGATTTATTTTTATTTTTTTTAAAGATATTTATTTTATTTAATAAGGATGCTTTGATCAAAAGTGACTTCGAAGACATTTATAAGTTATTTTGAACTTTGTTCCATTAAAGAATCATGAAAATGTAACCATTTCCAGAAAAATATTATTATTATTATTATTATTATTGTAAAATGAGGAAAGAAAAAAATGAACTTAAATGATTTTAGCAATGTTTAAAATAAAATGTTTAAAGGTTAGATGATAAAAACCAATCATCTGTAGTGTTTTTCTTGTTAAGTATAAAGCTTATCCAAGAGTTTTTTTTCTCGACTCCATCAGTGTGAACAAAGGTTCTCTGCACGACCTCAGAGGAGACGTGTGTTTCTGAAGGGCTTCAGAGAACAGCTCTGATTCCGCTTTAGACTAAACGTGCTTTCAAGTGCAGCTATAAGGTGCAGTGTCGCAGACCCCCTGCTTTTTACCCACTTCTATATTCATTCGGCTCTGCGTGATCGATTGAATACATTTAAGACTTCAATGTATTTGTTTATGCAGCCTGATCATATTTCAGTTCATAATTCAGAAGAACTTTACACACTCTAAGCCTTTGAAACATTTTGGGGTGGTTTATTTTTCATTCTTTCTGAAAATACACTTCATTTCTGTCAAGCGTTTCTCTCTTGTGCATTTTTTATGTTCCTTTTGAGGTGAAACACTAACTTTAATCCTCAAAATTGAATCATTAAAATGGCAACTTTAGTCTTTCTTACCTTTTTCACCTGTATCTTGTTTAACAACGTGTGAAATATAAACAAGTACTGTTATTTACAGTATTACCATATGATTTAAACTTATTTACCTTGTAATGGTAGCATATAAAGTTGTTTGCTTTTTCTTGTTTTATGCAATAACTAGACTGCAGGAAATCCAATTCACTTCTCTTCCTCGTGTCATACCGTTAATATGTGTGGGTTTCGTATAGAGCTCTTATACTGACCTTGAAAGAAGAACAGTCTCACAGAGCGGCGCACAGATTACTTTCTTTTGGTCGATAAACCTACAGAAGCCAAGGCTCTGCAACCCAATGCTTCTATTAGTGTGAATGACTTTGTTTGCCAAGCTGTTGGAAAGATGTTCTTGGGGGCTGTTTAGATGCACCAGACATTCACCGATAAATCTATACTCATTACGCTGTATACCCAGAGACCCCAGATGTGTTTGGACCCTCGAGATGTACTTCAAAATGTCTGAATAACAAAATTTCATGCCATTTATTTGAAAGGCAGACGGCACAAACACACTTTTTCATTGCATTGTGACATTTTGTGGTTGTGAGGTGTTAATTAACGTTAGTTAATGTGATTTTCTGCACCTGTGGTTCCTCTCTTAGGACATCTGTGTGAACTCGAGGAGAACTGACTTTGTACATTCACTAAAAATCACTTTGAAGCCAGCTAATTGTCTAAATCGTTTTTGGCCACACTATTTTTGGTATTGTACCAGTGTTAATGTCATAAAATGCTCATTGACATTTTGGTCTTGGCAGGCAAGCACTGTCTGGGTGCTGTTCATTTAGTCATAACCAAGCACCAGCTGCTAAATATGAGCATCTAAAATGTCAGTATGAAAACATTTTATTTTTTTGGTAGAAATTTGTTCCCCTGTGGAGACTCCATGGTGTGCATCATAGACGACCGAGAGGACGTTTGGAAGTTTGCCCCCAACCTCATCACAGTGAAGAAATACATCTACTTCCAGGGCACCGGTGACATCAACGCCCCGCCGGGCTCACGAGAGGCCCAGATGGCCAGAAAAGGTAATGTTTATTTTCCCAGCAACTCTAATTAACGATAATGCTCTGCAAACTGGAAATATGCCGTGGTGTATTCTCTGTATTCTAAGACAGAATCTTGAGCTGAAGTGAATTGAGAAAAAATCTCCAAGAACAAATCCATTTTATTTTATGTAAATGTTAATTTTGCAACAAATATATATATATATATCTCTCATGCTGTCAAATATATAATCACATTCAAAATAAATGTTTTTTTGTTCATATAGATACGCACACATACAGCATGTATTTTGGAAATACTTGCATGCATATAGACGGTTTCAAACGACAGCAACATAAACGTTACTGGTTGTGCATGCTTTTGTGGCCCTAACTTCCGGTAGACATCCCTATAGATGCAGTTACAACAGCTAAGTCTTTATAGAGTAGATTATTTTTGATGGCAAGCTGCCTAAATCAGATGGATTTATTAAAAATGCTAATTCATTCTCTGCCAGCGGGAGGGGCTTTAAGCAAGAGAAATGTGAGGTTTGCCTTGTAATGGCTGCAGACAAAGCAGCTCTGAGCTTACAAACGCTGCCTTGCAGGATGAAATGAAGTTGACATTTTATAAAGAGAGTCTTTTTTTCAGTAATACAGTGATTTTAAAAACCACCCAAGCCTTCGGTTTGATTTTTAAACGTGCATTACGTGTTTATTCAATGAAGCCTTTTGGAAAAACGGTCCTTTTTGTTATCGTGGGCAGATCGCAACAAATAAATAAATGTACTAACCAGACCGATAAACAGACCGGAAGTTAACTTCGGTGCAGGCGCGTGTGCCCAATAAAACGGTCTGTACATTTAAAATATAAACATTTTTCTCAAATATGTACATGCATGTGTTTGCATTTATATTTACATAATGAATAAGCACAGCACACACATATTATGTAAACAAAAACCTTTACTTTGAATGCAATTTAATTGTTTGACAGCATTAATATATGTTTAAATATTTACTCAGTCTCAGGCCATCCAATATGTAGACGAGTTTTTAATGGGAATAGATTTTGAGAAATGTAGCTATACATTATTTGCTCGCCAATAGATGCTCTGCAGTGAATGGGTGACTTCAGAATGAGAGTCCGAACAGATGATATAAACATCACAATAATTCACAAATAATCCACACCACTCCAGTCCATCAGTTAATGTCTTGTAAAGAGAAAAGCTGCACGTTTGTATCATCAAAATTCCCACCAAAAATATGAAGGCTCTATCCGTAATATTGCTTTTTCATGTGAAAAAATAATCTTGTCTGAATCAGGAGGGAAATATGCACAGATCAAAACAGTATAAAAACTGGGGATGATTGTTTTCACTGGAGGAAACCCGATTATGGATTTTGGCCAGAAGCAGTGGTTAAAACGGCTTTTATTCTGACAGCGCCCATTCACTGCATTGGTGAGCAAGTAATGTAATGACGCATTTCTCCAAATCTGTTCATATGAAGAAACTAATTTATCTACATCTTGGTTGACCTTAGCTTTGAGGGTTTTAACACAGTTTTGGGTAAACTATTCCATTAAGTGTTTGGTTAAGTGAATAAAATAATGTTGTTTGGGGCAGCCATCGCGACAGGATTTCACGTTTGTTGCCTTAAAGGGTTAGTTCAGTCATTATTTATAAAATTCTGTCATTAATTACTCGCCCTCATGTCGTTACCTTTATTCATCTTTGGAACACAAATTAAAGGGGTCATACGGTGGTACATGCACTTTTTCAAGCTGTTTGGACTGAAATGTGTGTTGGGAGTGTGTGTACACAACCACCCTACAATGATAAAGATCCACAAGTATTTTTATTAAATTAAAAGAAGAATAAGTTGCCCCTTCTGAAATCAAGCCATTCTCAAATGCATGTCGGTGTGGCATCACACAGACAGAGGCCACTCCCACAATAGTTGATTGACAGCAGCGTGTCACACAGACTGAACTGGTGTCTTACCGCAGACCCACCCTGAGTGAGCCGTCATCAGACCGAGACGCAGAGACGAGCAAGACTCCTGAGAGATGGAGGTGTTTTGTTGTTGAATGTATTAATGAACATAGCAGAAGTCGTTTACTCCCGACATCTGAGTGACGGAAGACATGGAGGATTAACGTTACATTTGGAATGACAGAATTTTCATTTTTGGGTGAACTAACCCTTTAAAAAGCAGTCGTGTAGGCAGCTCCCTAGATATTGTAGCACAGCTATTTGTCTTCTGTTCAGTCTATCAGTGTGATTTAGTTTTTTTTTTGAGTATTTCCAGGTTCGTCTTTATTGCAGATGAACATTGCTCACAAGTATTACTAAAGTAGTAAATTATATTTGCTTCAAATTACAAAAACCTTTCTTTTTAGGAGGAAAAGTAGTTTGCTCGCTCTCCAAAAGGGAGGGTTTAATAAAAAGCCAAGGTGGTGTTTTAATAAAGGCGCGTGTGCGTGACCTCTCTCTGTGAGCTCTGAAATAATCTGCTTACAGAGGAGAGAAGCGCACCGCATTTTACAGCAGCTGCAGGAAACACGCTGCCAGCGGAGGTCAACGTGCCAACCAGCAGCGGGATCTATTAAACTGATTTGCTCCTGCGCAAACTAAAGGAAGTTCACAGGCTATGCAGAGTCTCTGTCTGTCAAGAGCTGTTTGAAGTGAGTCCCTGTGGGCTGGACACACGAGAAACCGAGTTACAAGAACGTTATAAATGTCTGTTTGTGAACTCGGGTAACTGGGTGAAGAGGGGTTCAAGTGGAGCTTCTCTTTTGAAGGTTAAAGCATGTTTGTGGTTGACCTTCTGTCTGTACATCTTGTGAGAGATGTACAAAACTACACACACACACACACACACAAAAAAAAAAGTCAATTAGCGAATAGTTGTCTGACCAACCAGTGGTCTAGTACAGTGCTCTATTTGAAGCATTTGAAGGTCCCTAGCCCTATTTCTATATCTCTTAGTCTCCTAGTTAAATAATTTATAGTAAAATAATTCAGTTTCAGGATTTTAGAGTTTAATTTTCTTTTGCAAAAATTTTATGTTTAAACACTTAATTTTTAGTTTTAGTGCTTGCAATAATTAGTAACACTTAACAAAGTGGGAACTTTGTAATGAGCTTGATCTGAGTCTGTGTTCACATAGGGCTGGGTGATATATATCGATCGATATATTATGCTCATCTCATCAGTAAAGATGGTTTATTGATTAGCGGTAAATCTCCATCACCTAAACTAATGAGATTTACTAACGAGATGCACATAATAAATTAATAGATATATATATAACTCAGCCCTATGTTTACATACAATATATAGAGTATGTGGCTGTATGCTCAAAAAAACCTAAGGATACTTTGAGCTGAATTTATTAATTTACCTGACTTTTCTAAGCGAACACATCACAATTTTGACACTGGGTTTTCAAAAACAGTGGGAATCTTGTTAAGGGGTGACAAATATCTAGACTTTTTAAAAATAGTAGTTTTAGCTGATGTTAATGCGTGTTTTGTCTTATTTTGTACCTCACATGGAAACTCCTATGAATGCATATTCAATAAGTACAAGTGCAAAAATAATGGTGTCCAAACCTTTTTAGCACTAATTCATCACTGCGTGTCTTTAGTAAAACCTGACAGTAAATGACAAAATGGTTTTACTGGTTTGTGCTCGCACAAGCTATTATGTAAAAAAAAAAAAAAATTAGCTTGAAGTAAGAAACAAATTGATACTGAAGAGTTGTACTAAAAGCATTATTTCTATTATCATGTAGGTAACCAGGCAGGTCGGCCTTCAGAGAGCTTGGAGTCATCAGGACAGGAGGAACAGAGAAACGGCCTCAGGAAATCCAGCAAGGATCGAAAAACTGGGCATGAGGAATCGTCCACCTCTGCCACTGCCACTCAGGGAGCATCAGCCAACGAGAGGACTCAACCCGCAGGGGAAAGGCCCACTGACAGCACAGATTTAACTGACAAGTGTAATGTGAAAGCGGAGGGGGAGTGCAGCTCAGGTGTAACGTGTAGCTCAGGTGAGACGGACGTCCCAAACGCTGTTGCTGCTGCTGCTGCTGACACCCCTGCCAACGACCTGGATTTTGACCTTTCCAGCGATAGCGAAAGCGAGGGTAAAACCGGATTATCCGACAGTGATGGTGAAACCAAACAAAGCCAAACAAAAACAGAGGAGTGTAAAAGCAAAGAGGATGGCGGGGAAGGGGACAAACAGAGGACAGAGGGGGATGATGTCCCAGAAACCGATCCAGGGGGTCTTGGCGATTTAGGCAACGGCTGTTCCGACAAGAAAGAAGTAGAAACCGAGTCTCAAAACAGCGAGCAGTCGGGCGTCACCATGGGTGAGGAGTCTTTAGATCACAGTATGGAGGATGAGGACGATGAGGAAGAGGAAGACATTGACCAGGACGACCACCTGATTTACTTGGAGGAGGTTTTGGTTCGCATCCACAGCGAGTATTACTCACGCTACGAGGCCTTCCTCCGTAAAGAGAGCTCAGAGAGTCCGGACATACGGAAGATCCTTCCCGAACTGAAGGGCTGTGCGCTTTTGGGCACCACCATCATCTTCAGTGGCCTGTATCCCACCAACTACCCAATGGAGCGCACGAGAGAGTGGTACCACGCCAAGGCACTTGGAGCCAAGCTTGGCAAGACCCTGGTGCTCAATGCCAAAGACCCAAACTGCACCACTCACCTTATTGCTGCCCGTGCAGGTGAGTCTCATGCTTCAAACACCAGTTATGAAAGGATGTTTGCACTAGTCTTTTGTCTTAAAGTGTTAGTTGAACAAAAATGACAATTCTATCATTAATTACTCCCCCTCATGTCATAGGGGTGGGCGATATGGAAAAATTTGCAAGTCAGTGAAATTTTCTAATGGTAATTTATTTTGGTTAATATATTTGTAATAGTAATAATGCTAATAATAAATATAATAAAATGATATAATAATTATCACCTAGTCATATATATAATTTTCTTCAAACAACAATTTTTACCAGAAGAATCACAAACTCCTCCTTCATTTAAAAAAAAAAAAAAAAGTCTGTATAATCTAGGGCTGCCCCATAATAGTCGACTAATTTTAATGATTTAAATGGTTTATTAATAAATGTGCGACTAATGCTTCATATAAGCGGCTACTGGTCGACCAGAAAAATCCTTAGTCGGGTACAGACCTACAGTAGTATAATTATGCTGATTTGGGGTCACATGCACTACACACCAATCAGACATATTTCTTACTGATATATGGATGTTTAGTTGCAGTTATTATGTAAAGGGTATTAAAAATATTTTGCAACACATTTTGACAGGTTTGCATTGCTGATGTCACTCATGTCTGTTTTATTTTTAAATGGCACTAATCCATGCTCTAATTGAGATTTATTATGATCTGTTTGTTGATGTGGTGAGCAGATCTCATAGAAGTGTTGATCAGTAATTATTTAAGCCATATATGACTCGGCTGATTGGTGCATCATGATGAGGTGAACTTTGTCTCAACTCTCTGCTAATCAAAGAGGTCAGAGCAAATGATGATCATAGTAAAATGATTAGCGCTTCAAACCTTGTGGAAACACATCACACATTTGTTTTGTGTCACTTCAGGGCAGGTTTGTTTCTCTAATTGCTCGTTATCTATAAGAGAGCGACGCTGTCAGTTCTTACCTGTTTGTAGCAGGACAGGGTTTGGATAACACTTTTTGCTGTACAGTCCAGGTGTGACACAGCACCTGTCAGATGTCTCTGCTGCTGTGATGTCCTCTTTTGTGCAGCTTGACTGACTGTGGACACTCCAGACAAAACATTTCCAGCAGAAGCACAAGGGCACGGCACAATTTGAATGATGTTTGTCAGGGAGGATGTCAGAACGTGACATTGGAATGTTTAGAATGTTAGAAGAGTTACAATGTATTTTTTATTCACATCTATTAATTCATATTTATGGTGACCTAAATGCATAGTTTTTCTGATAAACATGTTTTGTATTCATTTTAATTAATGTTATTATTTATTTTTGTATTTAAAGGGTTAGTTCACCCAAATATGAAATTAATTACTCACTGTCATGTCGTTCATCTTCAGAACACAAATTAAGATATTTTTGATGACATCAGAGAGCCATCAGACCATCCATAGACAGCAACACAACTGAAATGATCCCAGATCCAGAAACTTAGTAAAAAGACTGGTAAAACAGTAGGGTTCGGCAATGTCGACCAATTTGGCATCGTACGATGTCTAATGTGAAACATCGCAATGGGCGATGGCATCGTCATCGTAGGCGGCTGTTGGCGAGGGGTTGTTTAGTTGTAACTAAAACACCAAGCCCCGCCCCACAACTGGCAAAAATGGCAAAAACAGTGTCCGCGCGAGCAGGGGAGTGCAGGAATGATCGCGTGCGAGTGCTTGAATTGCGCACGGATGACACCTAAAGTGCACGCAAGGGTTTGAAATGAGCTCGCGGGCCCCGTTTCTTCGCATGTACATCTGTTTTCCTCTCGCGGAAATGATTTACAGCGCTCGCCAGCATTTGCCACCAATCCCGCCATAGATTAAGTATGTTTATCGCGAGCTAGTTGCTGCGGCGGGGCGGAGGATCGCGATGCCGGCTCAGCATCGTGATGTCTATCGGCCATCCCTATAGAACAGTCTATGTGACATCAGTAGCTCAACTACAGTTTTGCGACGCTACAAAAATATCATTTTTTGTGCAAATAAAACAAAAATAACATAATTTACTCTTCTCCCATGACTTACATCTTCCGCCATTTTAGAGTATCACAAAGTGTGCGTACGCTTCTAGGCATAAACAACTGCAGATTACGAACATGCGTGTGCTTCGTCCCGGATATAAACAAGGCTGATTACGTCAAATACCTTAAAGCTTGCTGTTACAGTGCGTTGTGATACTCTCTAAAGTGGAGGAAGATGAACGAAGGTCTCACGGGTTTGGAACGACATGAGGCTGAGTAAATAATGACAGAATTTTCATTTTTGGGTGAATTAACCCTTTAATACTTTTTGGGGATTAAAGTAAAATTTATTTGGGAAAACTTGATATTTTGTTATTATTTCCTAACAAAATGTTATAATTTTGAAAATGAAAAAACAAATCAAACAAACAAAAACAAAACTTTTGTCTCTCTTGGTGCAACACGTAGAAAAACTAAATAAAACAAGAAATTATAATAAAAAAAAGAATCAAGATGTTACGGTTATCAAGTTAACTAAAATATCAGGGCTGCGTTCTCCAAAACCATCTAAGTCGTTCTTAAGTTGTACCTTATCTTTAGCGCCTGTTTTACGAAACCTTCTTAGTTAAGTATACCTTCTGTCATTCGCTCGTATAAGGTTGGTCTGGAGCGCTCTTAGCTATACCTTATCGCTGCTGACATGACCACCAATACGCAAAAAGCTTTTTTAAATCGCAGTTTAACATAACAGTTTAAATGAACATTTAGTAAAATCTGATTTAATATTAAATTTACGTTTTTACTTTACTTAAAATTTTTACACATAAAATACTTAAGCTGCTATAGCCTACATCATTAATAAAGTTTCCATACACTAATGGTTGTTAGCTTTTTTTAATTACTATCCCAAAGCACATCAGCTGGCGAACCACTTGACTGAAACGGCTTAAGAGTCTATTTAAAGAAAGATGAGTTTACATAAACTTTATAGCTATGGCAGCGCATTTTTTGGAAACTGTTATGCGGACACGCGCAGCGGCGGTTCTACATTGAATCACTCCCTGGGCAAGAACCCCTCTGAACCCCTTTTATAATTTCAAATAACACAAATAACATCAGAAAAGCATTTATTTTTAATAAAAATGAAAGAAATAATAAAAAAGTTGAAAATAATGCATTGGGAAGGGTTAGGGAGGACTTTGTTTTTCCAATAAAGGTGTAAACCATGCCATCTATTTAATGATGTGAATTAAAAAAACATTTACACTCAATAAGTTGCATTCTGTTTTATAATACACTTCAATCGAGGTCAGGATACGGAGAACATTAACACACTTATGGCCGTGAGGCTGTGGAATTGCACACTTGCTAAATTATAAACACATAAATGTATTTATTTCTGCAAGTTCATATTTAAATGAGCCCCGATAAATGCAGTTCGTACTATTTCTAAAACGCTTCTTTATAAAGAGCATTGTTTTCTGAATACTTTGCCTATACCGCTGTGAAGGAAAGAGCGCACAATCGAGGCATCGATATCAATGGACAGCACCTGCTAAGGTCACACTTAAAAAGGTTTACCTTAAAGGGATAGTTCACCCAAAAATTAAAATTTGATGTTTATTTGCTTACCCCCAGGGCATCCAAGATGTAGGTGA
>JAUMHQ010000082.1:3385677-3414294 GCA_032361165.1 Enteromius paludinosus
GTCATGTAGCTGTATGTGAACATAAACTATCTGCAAAGTTGTGACGCCGACAGTGCACGATAAATAAAGTTATTGTTGGCTCACATTCGCCTAAACGAGTAGTCAGCTATTTGAATGTTTCTCTGTTACGGATCCACGTCACTAAGTAACATATTTGCATAATGTCTGCCCACGTTCTACGTTGCGAACAACTGGATTACATCATGTGAAGAAGACGCTGTATCCTGTGAGAGTTAATTTGTTTTATATGCCCTTCTGAAAGATGAATCTACAAATAATGAGTGATTAACATTTATTTTGTCAACAACACCTCAGCAGGACAATCTCTTGTTGTGTTCACGTCATTTTACTGATGACTGCTTTTCCAATCTTGGAGAACAATGCGATATTCACCAAACGCTTGGTCTTAAAAGATGGATCAGTGCCCAGTTCATTTGGAGCTGCTTGCTCCTCTAAACTTCTACCTGTAAGTAAGATTAGGTTTGGCATAGTTATTATCGCGCTCGGGGTCAAATATTACTGGGGTTGATATAAATTACACGTTTTTTGAAAACGATGTTGTGTGCACAATGTTATTATTTAAAATGGAGGGGAGGAAATGTTAATTTCTCTAAATACCCGGCTATGTGTAAATGTGGCGTAAGTAATGATAAACGATGTTTAACGCAGTGTTATGTATTATACATGTTCACTACATAGAGGTGTGGCCAGTTCACTTACAAAAGCACTGTCCACGGTAGTTTTGGTGCAAGCTCTGTGGACTGCTGTAGCGGTAGACCAATCATAAAGGACTGCGCTATCTGACCAACCACAGCAGTGAGGGCTCACGGGAAGGCGGGTTTAGAGAAACTGAGTCTTCGAACTGATTCACATGAGTTGTTTACGAATCATTTAGAAATGGGGTAAAATTAAATCTATTTGTGGAGAAAACTAAAGTGTTTTTTGACCTTGTAAACCTGGTTTAAGAGACTCGTGAAACAATATTAGCAGCCTTTAAAATAGCAAAATAGGGGCAGAAAGTTACACCTTGCTGCATTTTTATAGTCTATAATATTCTTCAAAATGAGCAGACACATTCTGTCAATATCTAAAAAGCAAAATAATTTTTTTTTTAGGGATGCATGACATTGTTTTGTTTTGTTTTGTTGTAGTTTATTTTATTTATTTATTTTTTTTTTGGGAAACTTCAGGTTCAGATATTTATGTTTGAGAGGTAACTCATCCTTTTATCATATATACAATTTCAGATGCAATAATATGAATATGATTCAAGAGGCTAAGGTGCTTTGATACGAGCAACACCACGAACATAGCCTATAGGCTAATTCTGTCATGTGACACTACATTTATTTGCGTTAAAGTCCTGTTTCTCGACAAAAGGTGTTTCCAAACATTTTTTGTGCGACATTTAAAGTATTGATATAGAATTCATGCGCTAAAGGTAAATGGAAAAATAATATGTCGACATTTACAAAATGTTATCGATAATGAGCATTTCCATCAGCTATATTGGTAAAATATTTGAAGCGCTAAATATTTTTTCGCAAAAATGCCGTAGATGGAAAATTGGCTATTGTTGACACCTGTACTAAAAACTCTCTCAGAGGGGGAGCTTGTGGCTTAAACTTTTATGATGCCTCATCTTCTGACTCTGAGTATGTTCTATCGGGGGGAACTGCTTCAAATGGTGGAACAGATTTGATATGTTCCTGCTGCTAGTCGGCACCACTCTCCGGCACATTTTGCAGAGCACCGAAACCTGAAGTTGATCCGAACAGCACTGAATTAGTCTTTCCTGTCTTATCAACTATTTCTTCTGCCTTCTTACTTATGGAAGCTTGTTCATCCACATCTGTGTTGCGGTCAGGGGAACTCATTTTCTTGCTGCAACATTCCACGATGGAGCTTAACCAACTACTGCTGAGCGCTGGCAGTGTGTCTGTGATGTACGCCATCACGCAATTCTGTTCTGCTCTTTCTGACGGCTGAGCACTGAACATCATTCGGTGACATTGATATTGAATTATTGTCCAGCCCTAATAAAAACTTGACTGGATTTTACCAGAGTGAGAAATTGCAGAGGTTTCTCACCATTGTCATACTAAACATAGAATGAAAACTTTGAGTATCTATAACCCTTAAAATTCTGAGATCTTGTGTTGTACCAAGCAGGTCGGAACTATTTATTTATTTTGTATGTATTTACCAGTGCACTGGACACCCAGGGTGCCTCTCCTGCTTTCACATATCTTCCTGTGAGTTTGAAACAAAGCCGGAGCAATCGATTGGCTGGTTTTGGTGTGGATTATAGTTGGATCTCATCTCTGCAGGTAGAACACCAGGAGTAAGATTGGGCGTCCTATACTGTCTCCCGCTCTCAGCTTGATCTCAGACTCCTTTCATTTGTCTTATTTCTGCCTTATCCTTGCACTTGCTGTCCATGTAGGAGACCACAAATTTAATAAAGCAATCATTTGTCTTCGAAGAACCATTTACAAGAGTTCACAGCTAAATTTGATATTTAAACCACAGCTCTATCTGACTGACTCACTAGACGGAAACACTTGGGTCGTCTGCGAGCTGATCTAATATATGGTAATGAGCGCTCAGCCCTGTGTGGCCCGTCTGGAGCAGTCCTGATGTGGTGAATGAATAGCTGGACTGCATGGAGCCGTTTTGACATGTCACATGTAGGCTGGCAGTGAGTGCTCTTGCGCTGCTGATGAGAGGATGTACTGGTCTCCAGGCAACAGGGCTTGTTGAATGGTTCAAGAACAGAAAATGAGAGAACGCAAGCATCAATACAAAATCACCCATGTTTCTTTTTTGTTGCCAGGTAGCAAAAGAGAAAATAACTGCACCGCCACAAACATGTTTTTTAGAATGGGTAGACAAACATCTAAAAATGTTGCTCATTTGAGAGCTTCTATGTTGTTGAGAAACATGGAAATGTAAGGAAATGGCAGTTTTCAGCATTTTTCTTCTGCCCAAAATCACTGCAGAAGTGGTAGTGGATTTTAATATGGATGAACACATGATCATAGCATTTGCCCATTAAAGGTACTGAGTGTAATTTTTCGACTGTACAAATACAATATGTTTGCAGACATTCAAGAAACATGCCAAGTAGGGCTGCACAATAACAGAAAAAATGATTATCACGATTATGTTGCTCAATTTTATCACAATTAATAATGACGATTATTCCTTTGGTAATGAACTTTTATTCACTTGTGTATTCTTATTGCACTTTACAGCCACAAATTTTTTGACTGTACAAATACCATATGTCTGCAGACATTCAAGAAAGTATTTCCTCTTTGAAAAGCAGTTATAGCCAATTATGTGCCAGAATGTCTGTTTTTGTTTTGGTTTGTGTGACTCTGCCCAGTGCCAGTTTGCCCAATAGTATTTAGACACCCCAGGTTGCCAGTTGCCAGGAAAATCTGTGTATTGCGTTCATAGAAGCCAGGAAGCAAACTGGATAGTAAATAGCAGATTTGGCTAAAAAGAAATGGGACATCAATCTAAAACGTCTATGACAAGAGAAATATTAAAACACAGAAGAATAAACTCAGGCTGGTTACCTTCAATTGTCAGTTGTGCTCAGTCCTGTTGTGTGTCCTCAATCTGGCAACCTGTGTGAATGTTGAGTCTGAGGACCCCACATCCTTTTGAATTTGGACCGCCACTGACTCTCAATATGGCATACTGCACTGACTGGTTGATAGAAAGATTAATATCTGACATAGGTTACGTGATCCTGATTCAAGATCAGCTCTTGGAATGCTCTTGACGGTTTGAAGCTCCTCTAGGAGAACAAGAAAGTGTCATTAGATATGTAACTAGATTTGCTTAACTAATGCAATCCGCCACATCACATTAAAGAGTGTCAAAATTACATTTAGTTTGAATTTTGTTTATAAACTGGACAGAATATGAAAACTCTGACTTTATTTCAAAAGTATCGAAGCACAACGTTTATTGAAATGAATGGGTGGTAGACGGATTACAGCAACAGATTTGTTTAGTGAGACTTCTCTGGTGATGTGTGTCCTTTTTTTAAGCTTTGAAGTTTAAAATTAAGAAACAGACGGAAAACAAGATGTGGAGTTCATCAAAAAGAAAAAAAAAATGTTTTAAAAGGTTCTTAAAAGTTAAACTTTATTTCCAGTTTCATGCTCATGATTAGATGGTTATTTAAGAAACACAAATTTCTCTTTATTAAAAAGTAGCTCTTGTTTAGTTAGACTGTTAAAATTCAGTTTGTTTTGGAAATCTGACAGTAAATGTTCAGAGGCTCTTCTCACTTGGATTTTCTGAAGCTGCTCTGTCCAGCAGAGCTCCCAGAATCCTCTGCTGTCTAGTGTCAGTCACGCTCGCTCTCATATCAGCAGGAGGAGACGGCTTGCTAAGCTCCAGTGTCCCTCGGTTTCTCTGCTGTGATTTCAGAGTTTGTTTGATTTACAGACCAGTCTACACCTTTCACTCCGAATGGTTTTGGATTCAGTTTCTGCAGAAAGCGTTGAGCCGTTCACAGCAGATAAACAACTTTTGTTAATTATCATGTTATATCAGTGTTTGATGTCTACACTCCTTTTTTTTCTGTCTTGCTTCTATCTTGTCATTTCCTATAACTGCAGACAATGTTTTGTCATTATAATGACAGTAGGTTGGCTTTGGATGATTCCTGATGAGTTTGACCTGACATGTGGACCTTTCCAAGAAGACACTTCTGCAGAACGTTGCGAGTCAATATTGTGCATCTAGGTCTTCTGTTATCTGTTAGAGATTTTTGTGAAGCAATATTTAACAAAGTTTAAACTTGCTCTGACCTCACCTTTAATAAAATTAGTTCTAAGCTTTAGTGCTGATCATTTGTGTAGATAATTTTTTGTGTGTGTGTACATTACTATTTTTGTTTACATCCATTTTATCCTTGATACTTCAAACATTATGCAATTTAATTTAATTTTTTACATATGATTTGTCACAAAAAATACAAAAACACACAATCTTGTTGTTCATGCCTGCTGATGAACCAGTGCAGCATGAAGAATGAAGTACAGGGCTCTAGACTAACAAATTCTGTTCGCTTGTGTGTCCCGGCCTTAATGTTGTTGTTGTTGAACCTTCAGAGCCGCGGAGACTTTCCGCTTTGTTGAATCACAAACGCTGTCTGCACTGATCATCTATCTCCGTTTGCTGAATTATCATAATTATCATGTTGTGGCTCTTTTGGCCAGCTGTGATTGAATGTTTACTGTCTGGTGTGGACAGGCTTGGGCTGTGTGTGTGTGTTTGTGTGTGTGTTTGATTTGCTCTCGATTATAATTTTTTTTAGGTGCTTTTCAAACCAGGGGAGATGCTGTCCTGCTTCTGTGTTTTGTCAGAGCGAACTCATCCAGTTTTTCTTGCTAAACGTATTTCACCTGCTGACTGATTACAGCAGCATCTGATCTGGAGTGCGGGTGTTGAGCGATTGATTGTTTCTGTGTGTGTTCAGGTCAGCTCAGGGGTCCCAGCAGACAGATGAGGCTGCAGGATCGAGTCCTGATGATGAGCAGCCTGGACCTTCCCGCAGGGAACGACAGCCCAGCATGTCTGAATCCATGCCGCTCTACATGCTCTGCAAAGAAGACCTGGACAGCATGGACAAAGAGGTTAAACACACTTTCTTAGCTATATGTGGACATTGCGTACACTTCAGATGTTTATATACTTTAGTTTTACCAGTTACAAAAAGTATTAAGTCAGAAAGTCCCACACTTTATATTTCTTACGGTTATTTGCAAATTGCCTTTGCTCTTCTATAAAGGAGTCAGCAGAGCTCATTAGCATTTAAAGAGACGTGAACAAAAGCGGTTTATGACGAGGTGAAAAGGATGTTGTTTTACACCTCCATTGAGAAATTTTAACCGAAGTCCCCAAATGCATCCAGTGTCCCCAGATTTAGCTGGCTCTATTTTCTTTTCTTTTTTTTTATTGGTTGTCCAAAGACGCTCATGTACTGAATAGTTTACAGTGGCGTTACATGTTTAATTCATGACTGAGCCACAGTAGCCCCCCCCACACACACACACAAAGCTTTTACGAATCATAAAAGCTAATTAAAAATCCGGAACAAATAGCCTGAAGTCATTCTCTGATGATGAGCCAATGTTAATCACCCTCTGAGATCAGGAGCAGCGGAATATTAATGCCGAGACTGTTTGAAGAGGACATGTAAGACGCAACATTACTGTGATCATAGCAAAGTGCAAATTAAATTGCTGAAATTAAAATCAAGTTCCTGCCTGATAAAAATGTACTTACCAAACAGGAAGTTAAGTAATTTGAAGATGTTAGAAACTGTTTTGCTGTTTATTCACCCTCATGTTGTTCCAAACCTGTGTCAGTTTCTTCCTCCAGTGGAACATAATAGAAGGCATTTAAAGGGATACTTCATCCCGAAATAAAACATTCTGTCATTTATTTACTCACCAGGGTTTCCGCGGGGTCTTAAAACGGCTCAAATTGTACAAGAAAGTCTTAATTATGATTTCAAGAGGTCTTAAATTTGGAGACGGAAAGAATTGCGGGTTTCACTTTATTTTGATGGTCCCTTTAATGTATTCTGTTGATTATAAATAACATTGCACCTACATACCCACTTACTCTCAATAGAGTGCTAGCAGACTATTAGTAGACTGGTAGGGTTAGGGTTAGAATAAGTTGATATGTTACTTATAGTCAGTAGAGCGTCTTTTGGGAGACCATCAAAATAAAGAGTTAGCAGATATTAATTAGAGAGTGTACTAATATTCTAATGAGAGTTAGTTGACATGTAGAATCAAAGCTACTTATTGTCAACAGATTATTCAAAAGGGACCATCAAAATAAAGTGTTACCGAAGTGCGATATGGCTGAATGCGATTTAAAAGATGATTAAGTTTCAAACGACTATGATTTCATAAAAAAAAGAACATGAGCGCTTCAAGTCCAGAGTCCGGTGAGTTAAACCAGCGCTCGTTCGAGTTCACGGTTCACGTTATTTAAGATATGGGGGCAGAAAATGTATAGCCTATATATTTATAACGATCTCATATGGTTAATATCACACGAGGAGTGCTGTTTTTCTTCCAAAAGTCAGCATGATTACAAATGATTTTAGACAACAGTTCAATAAACAATAAGTTATTATTAATAGACTTACGTTTTAGACACATTTCCTGCTTTTGCTCTATTTCGCCAACAAAAATCACCCAAAACACTCTGACTGCGTTTAGTTTCTGAATGAATCTACGTTTAAATGATTCCGTTCAATTGCAATGACTCGCTTATTAACAGTGACGTGCTGCCTGGTTTTAATTTTACATTTAAAATATCTAAATTTAAAAAAAATAATAATAATAATGGTTTCAAATATCAAAACATTATTTATGCATTTGTTACTGCAGGTTAGCATTCTGTGTCCCTCTGAGTTTTAAACAGCATTAAACTGTAAATACATCTACATGCCTGCTGCCGAACGCGCATCTACCGGGTGTTTTTATGTGTGTTTGTGTAACTTATAGTGATGAGAAATGAGCTGCGTGTCATCTGAAAGTTTTATTAGATCTGTTCAGTTTTCGCCCGGAGCCGCTCTCGTCGGTTTTGTGTCCTGCACGCGATTCATATGCTCCGCTCTCCGTGCAAAGCTGCTGTCGGTTAATGAAGGTTTGATGAAAGAACTCGCGCCTCGATTGGACTCCTGTCATGTCAGAAAGTGACTTTTATGGACGTTGCCATCTTCGACATTAATTGGGTCACTGCTGCTAACTTTTCTCTTTTGTTTTCTTGATCTATTATTTATGTAAAATAGCTGCATGTTTCTCGTATAGGCCTATTTATCCTTTATAATGTTTTTTGTCTGGTCGCAAAAGTACTGCAGGCGTATGATATGAAATAGATACGATCACGTAAATCTTGGTCTTCTGTTGTTTGCTAGTTTTTGCGCATGTACAATGAATCCGCAGAACACAAATATGACTATTTTTAACGGGTCACAGACGCTTATCCTTTCTAATTGAATGAAATTCTTATTTAAAATAATGTTGTCGGTTAACCGGTAAAAATCGGTGAAAGAGCGTCAGTTGTCGGTTACGAGAAATAACCGAAATGAGCATCCCTAAATCTTGTCCTTACTACTTTTTTGGGCCTTGAACATGTCAGTTTCACCATTTATGCAGGGTCAAAAGCCCTCAGATTAATTTGTGTACCAAAGATGAACGAAGGTCTTGGGTTTGGACCTAAAGAGGAAGCAAATTATGACAAAATGTATTTTTGGCTTAACTATCCTTTCAAGAATGTTGGTAACCAAACAGTTTCTGGTAGCCGTTGACGTCTGTAGTAGGGCTACTGTCAACTATTTGAATACCAACAATCATCTTTAATGTACAACAGAATAAATGAATTCATGCAGGTCTGGAACAACATGGTGAGGTAATGATCACAAAAAGATCATTTAATTTTTGGATAAATGATCAAATGTGAGAAGTAATAAAGGAAAGTGCTTTCACATATGTGAAGAACAATAGTAATGGGCAAAATGGGCACTATCTTTCTGTCGGTGTCCTGGATCAGAGTTATTGCTGTGTGATATGAGTCTTTGCGCTTATATTGCTTTGCTTGTTTATGAGCACATTTTCACACAGCCTTCCTCTTCTGACCTTGCCTTCACTTTAAGGTCATCTTCATGCAGACTGGCTCTGCTTTATTAATGATTTTGTCTGATCTTTAAAATTGGCCATGGCTGTGTGATTAAGAAAAAAAAAAGGTCTGCTTAAAATGATGTATCCTGCATGGATTATTTCTTTTATCCCAGCTTTGTTGCCGTCAGCTACACTTCTATAGCTCAAAGTGCTGCGTCAGGCTGTATATGGAATGAGGTTTTTCTCCCTTCAGCTTTTTTTTTTTTTGCATTTGTCTTGTCTTTTTCTTCCTTTTCTCTGAAGTGTGAAAGAGAAAGATGTGCCTCATGGCTCCCTCTTAAATCAGTGACCTAGAAACTCTGCTTCAGAGCTTCTTTGACTTCTTTCTCGTTTGTCGGCCTGTCTCAGTTCTCCGCTTAGCAGTTATAACATCAGCAGTCCATGTCAGAAATCCTGTCACTGCTGACAGTGTTCATAACAGCCGCGTTGCACTTCCCAGGTGAGATGGCTTCATGCTCACACACACGGATGATACTAAGCCACGTCTTACCTTTAACGCAGCAGTAGCTCCAACACAGCGGCACATTAATTGTTTAATTACTTGGATTTTAAATGAGTTTTTTATAATACCAAATTAACAAGAAGTGTGTTTTTCTGGCCACTTGTTCAGTGATTCTTTAGTGATTGTCAAGCACAGCTATGCCAAGATGAGGAAACGCCTCCCTGCTTAGGAAGTGCTTTTGAAAAAAAAAAACAATGTGCGCCAAACATCTTCTCTTGTAATGATGTGTTAAAAGAAGAACAAAACAATGTTTTGCATTGTTTTGCATACAAAAGTCTATTTTAGGAGCCCTGTATGTTAACGTCACTTCGAGAAAATCAGTAAAAAGAAAAACCCAATGTAAATGAACATTTTTATGACTACTATATGCCATTAATATTAAATATGGTCTGAAAATCTACTCAGAGGCTTTGGAAAGAGTTTTGAAATGGAAAATGTGTAGGTAATAATATTTCATAATAATACAGTGCAGCCTTTTGTGAGTTTGCATTCTCAGAAAAAACAACAACACAGAAGCTGTCACTGGGGCAGTGCCTTTCAAAAAGTACAAATATATACCTTTACAATGCTAAAACGTATACTTTAGGCGCTAATATGTACCTTTAAGGTACTTTTATGCACTCTGTGAATAAATATGGTACAAATAAATATCTTTTGAAAGGGCACTCACAGCAACGGCTTTCATGCTTTTTTAGTATAGAGACCATACGTTGTATTGACCACAAACTCGGGATGTATTATTTTACCTTCATCATACTGACAAATGCTTATAAAAATACCTGAAAATTCAAATCCCTTGTACAAGGTGTTTTGACCCATGACCTTAGCATTGTCATGTTTTGCCAATTTAGCTATATATGTGACCAGTAATCTGCCTTTGTACAAGTAATAGTGTTCCTTGTTAGGGTAAAGTTTGGCAAACTACTACTTTCCAGTGCTGCATCTTGCTGGTTCAGCTGCTATATCCTCCACACTGCTGCTTGTCACTTCGAAGAGTCGTGCCAGGGTGAACAAACAGTATAAACACCTCCCAACGCTTCATGCCACAACCAATATGTCAGGCGTAAGCAGTCTTACTCGACAGAATCCGAAGATAGTGTTCATTTATTTTATAAAAGGTAATGAAGCTTACACACTGTACGCTGTAATGATTTCTGAAGGAGCACGTGAGACTGAGGACAGGAGTAATGATGCTAAAAATTCAGCTTTGATCAAAGAATATTGAAGTAGTTCAAATATTGAAATGGAAGAGTATTTTAAAATTGTAATATTTCACAATATTTTTGTATTTACTGACTAATGGTGAGCGTAAAAGACTGCTTTCAGAAACATCAAATCTTGGTGTATAATGTATCTTGCAATCATGCAAGTTGTTCATTTACAAGGTCATGTTTTATGGTGAAGTGCGCTTTGTGTGTTTATTAGCAGTATCCATGGTGACAGACATGACATCTAATATTAAAATGACTGTGGACATCAAGCTTTAACAAGCTCCGGCTTTATAGCAACCTTCTATTTAGGGATTTCATTTAGACCATAAACCCCTTTCAGTAAAATATCCTGAGACAGAGATCCTTTAAAATGTCATTCACATGAGGTTGCAGACCTGTTCTGTATCCGTTCCTAAGCTCATTTTCTCTCCCTTAGTCACTTATGGGTACCATTTGCCACCGCTCAATTTGTGGCCCATTGTTCTAGCAGCCTAACAGGGGTTTTGTTGAATAGCCCCCCTTATACTCACCAAATATGACATCTCCGCTGAGGTGCAGGAAACCTCAGCGTTATTATTCTGGGACTTTGCGAATTGGGATATTGAGGGGGTTAGTTCTTTGTTCACCAGACCCGCCGAATGGAAATAGAATAGTTTCTATTTTGAGAGCTGTAGCAGGCTTTTAATATGTGAGAAAGCTAAGGTTGGTTGAACGTAAATTGCTATTAGAAAAGTCGCATATTTGAGGGAGCCGTTCCTATGTACTTTTTGCATGGCTGCTCGGGGGAAGTAGGAATTAACTCGTTGAAGGTCTAGTGTGGACACTGCCACTAATATTCTCCTTTCATACAATGCAAAATAGATTTTTGTCACTCGCAGGCTCTTTATATGCGAGGAATATGTTGACCCGATTTAAGAGAAGGTTTATTGTTACTCCCAAAGTCAGGTTTGAATGGTTTTGTTATGGCGACATCATTGTTTTTCACTCCCTCTCATAGTCATGATTTGTCTCCAGTAAATGTGCAGATAAACATTGGTGACTTCCACTCAAACACAGTCCAGCCAGGTTAATTGTTACATTCGTATTATGTGTAGGAGGTTGGCAGTGATCTCATTTGATGATAAATGTTGCTTTGGCACACAATAAATGTGCTAAGACTCCTCCATTAGCAACAATAATTACTCATGCATCAGTAGATGTTTCTTTTTTGTGTGCTTTTAGGTTGAGCAGTACGTCACCAAAAAAAAATCTGAACATTTCTGAAGAATGTTTTTACATGCTCTTATTCACACTACGACAGACTAAAGTAGTTTTCTCTAAAATTGGCAAAAAAAACACATGCATATGAATAATATTTTTACTGTTTGTCAGAGCTGTTGCGTATCTTCATAAGATCAGCAAACAGCAAACATATAATATTGGCAGTAACTAACTAATCACTAGGGAATTATAACTTATTTAAGTATAACTGTCACAAACATTTTGAAAAGATTTTGAAAAAAAGTGTTTTTATTTCCAGTATCAATACTAACAAATTTTAAATTGATTTATTTTAGTCGCTGCTTATAAAAAATGCATGTTTCACATGGCAACATCTGTTTTGTACACACAGCATACAGTATATAAAGTAAGCAAGTTGTCTGTATGGATGTTGGATCTGGGTTGACCGTGTAAATTTCTCTCTCTTTTACTATATTTTAATTTGGATTTAAATAAAAAAACTTTGCTTCTTGACATACAAGCTATAGATGATCCTCCCTATGATTCGAAGTCTTTTCAATAGCTAATTATCACTATAAATGTAGGAGATTTATTTAAAGTAATTAAAACCTAACAATTTACAAATGATCAATTGAAAAATTGATGAGTCGTTTTGTGAATATGACTCATCTTACACATTATCTGTATTAAACAACACTTCCTAATGATATAGTGTTAAAAACCCAGAAACTAATCTCAATACTTCATAAAATTGAATCATGATACTTAGAATTCTTAAAAATCCCAATGCGTACCATCACCCAAGTGTACCCAAGGGTAGTGTTGATTTGAGCTAGGCTTATCATCTTTGCCCTACATCTGGGTTTTTGTACCTTACTGTTGTATGGGAAAAAAGCAGTGTGAAAATTCTACTAAACATCTCATTTGGTGTTCAATGTCCAGTTGAGTTATTTTTTTCATAAACTATTAGTTTAGCATTTAGTTGATGACCTCACTGATTGCTGTATTGGCATGTCATTTTATTTTTTGTTCATAAATGCACCCGAAATGCTTTCTGCTAATGTGACATTTTCGGTGTCTGAATGTTAAGTTCACAAGAGTTCACAGGGCGAGCGCAAGCTGCAAGTCTGAATGAACTATGGTCTGCTGGACAAAACTATATATCAAGGTCAAATGGTTTCCAGTGAAATGCCAAGGCTTTTTTTATTCGTTTAGTTTTATTCATCCTCAGTGTAGCTCATTTTGCCAAACGATCCCTGCTGTCTTTACACAGAAATTTGGACTTGAAACAGTGGCTTCCCATTTCCCATGATACTATGCACATCAACATTGGCATGCTGATGATGCTATTGTTTTAAATAAATAAATAAATAAATTAGTGATCTACCAGGGCTTAATGCTATGGATTTTATATATATATATATTTATGCTTATATTACACACAACTTATACTAAACTTAGCCAAATAAATTCTACTATTCCCGATTCTACAAATGAAATAATGCTATAGGAAATATAGACTGGCTGAATGAAAATGCAGATTCAGTCTTTGCCAGCAAGTGAGACTTATGAAACTTAAGTAATAATGCAGTGTTTCCTTGGTTACTGCTGTAAACAAAGCAGTGCAGCACTTAACAGTTTAAATGCATTATAGAGTCATGATGAAAAAAATTCCATGTAATCCCTTTTTGGTCCCACTTTATATTAATTGTCCCTAATACCGGTGTACCTCCATAGTAACTAGATGTGTATGTAGTATGTAACCACAGTGTAAGTACACACCGGTACATAGTATCTACAGCTGTAATATTTCTGTAACAACCCTCAGAATGGTGTGTGTAAGTACTAATGTGTAACAGGACGTTGGTAACAACACTTTTTGGTAATGAAAGTACAAATGTGTAACAGGACTAACAGCACTTAGTGGTAAATAAAGTGTTACACTTTATATTTAATAGACAGTTGCTATGGATGTAGCATGTAATTACTCTGATGTCACACAGCAGCGGGCAGTAAATTAGGCTTTACATATAAATTGTGCTTGGTGTCCAGAATGTTACACTTTATATTAAGTGGGCAGTTCCTGAGGAGTTTCCATGTATATACACTGGTATTACAGAGGTGCACCAACTCCACCCACTTTACATATCCTAAACCTACCCACCTACACCCCCTGATCACCCCCTGTTCCAGTTACTCTTATACATACTGCTGTTACAACATGTAGCTATGTAGTTCCTGTTCCTACTTAGTGAAGTGAAAAAAGTGTTGTAACCAATGTCCTGTTACACATTTGTACTTACACACACCATTCTGAGTGTTGTTACAGAAACATTAGAGCTGTAGATACTATGTACCGGTGTGTACTTACACTGTGGTTACATACTACATACACATCTAGTTACTTTGGAAGTACACAGGTATTAGGGACAGTTAATATAAAGTGGGACCGCTGATCATTTCAGTGACAAATTCGTCGACTGTCCTTTGAGTCTTTCTTGCTTACCCCAGGCCATCAAGCTGTCCTTATTGTCAAGCCCTGGCAACCATTCCGAACATCCTAGCAACCATATAGCCCTATTAATCTCTTGTGCATCAACTGTTATGTTTTATTATTTATATATAATCTCTTTGTGTTATTCTGAGTTAATGCGGTCATTCAAGGTTGGGCTGGTTCTAAAACATCACCATTAAAGGCAAAGAAATGCACGCAAGCCTGCTGTGAATTTTGAGGTGGGGAGAAAACATGTGTTTTCAAATGTCATCCTGCTTCTATTAGCTCTGCAGCCCAAATGTCTTTGGCATTCTTCAGTGTTCAGAAAGCTTTAGGGTGAAGAAAAAAGAAATCACTAATTGGCTGCCTGGCACTTTATTATATTGTGGAGTGAAACTCGACGTTGAAATGTCACCAGTAAACCACAGTCCCGAAATCACAATGTGGTTTGGCAAGAAGCATTTTAGGACTCTGAGATCATGATGTGCACGTGACCTACATGACCTTTCTCATCCAGACTCCTTACTACAGTATCTTGTCTTGCGGCTTGCAGTCTTTGATGGGAATGTGGCTTTATACCACAACTCAACTGCTTAAATGTTAAGTCCTTTATCAGATGAGGCAATATGTTTAACGTCCAACGATTTTTTGACTTGCAGTTTGAAATGGTTATTTCTCTTGCTTAATGTCCTCGTGCCATGTGGGGGGAAGAGATATGTCTGAGGCAATATGTTCTGGAATCGGTTGATGTATTCTCAGTGGGAGGCAAAGATTTGGTCAGATATACACGCTTCCACACCTCGCGGCAGTCATTCTCCAAACAAAAACTGCTGCAGACTCTTTCCTGATTGTATCAGTCGATTTGTTTGCTCTGACCAGAAGATTGGCGTTTTGGGTGCTTTGTGTTCATGGTTTCCGCTGCTTCCTGATAAGATCTGGTATGCATTGCTGTTTCAAATAAGTGTGGAGTTAACTTGAAAAAAGGGGTTTTGCAGATTAGATTTTTAGTGAAGGAAAAATGGTCTACAAAGAGATGTGGAAAGAAATATTGAAGGCCAGCTTCAGCCACAGCCATGCGTTGTCATCGGTTGGTTTTCAAGTTAAAACAGTTTATGATAGGATCCCATATTGCTCTGGCCAATCACTGGGACTAGAACAAAACCCAACAAAATTTTTATGACAAAGAATTACAAGAATTTTAATCGGGTGACTTGAATAGCTCTATTTAGAAAGAAATAATCATCGTAGCATGATTGGGGATATTTTGTTGGGGGAAATAAAATAATAAATAGCATGAACCAAGAAAGAAGTGAACATTTTGGGTGTTCGCGTTATGTTTACTCTGCACGAAAACAAGATTTGAATTCTTTACACTCCTCTTTACACTATGGGCACAGGATGTGCACCAAAACAATTACAAACTACGGCCAACCAATCGGCAAGAAGAGGTGGGGTTTAATGCGTGTGCACATAATAGACAGAGTTGATAGTACAGCGTGAATCTGAGAGTGGGTTAGCGGAATACTTTGTATTTTTTTGGGAAAATGACTGAGGCACGCCTTCTTTCTTATTTATATCTTTCTTAAGATATAAATTGGGTTTAGGTCACATTGTTTGGTGTAATGTGAGTTGTACCTTATCGTGAACTGGTATATTTGTTATTGTGAATCCGTTCTCTGAGAATGTGTGTGATGAAGTGTGTTTGATTGCAGTTCTAGCACCACGTTTTCAGCTTCATTGCACGATTTAACACCTCAGCTGTCTTCGGGACCTGCCTCACCACTGCTAGCACCATGTTAAGTGCTAAGAAGTTAAGAAATTAGAACACCGTCTTCTCTCTGTCTGATATCCTTTATCTCTTCCTCTTCTCCCCAAAAAAAAAAAAAACTCCACAAAGGCTGAAAGGTAAAGCCGAGGGGTGTAAATTCACTTTGTTCCAAATGAAAGATTGCTAGTAGCAAAGCTAAGTGCTGCCTTTGCCCTCTCTGCGACAAAAACCAAACAGAATCGTTTTTTCTGCATTCACTATCAGAGTTGCACCATTTTTTTGTCACTTTCAAATGTTTGAAAATGCAAATGAAGTCCTTGGAATAACAAATGCTGGGTGTTAAAGGTCTGTATCCATATGCATGGTTCCCTCCAAATATATTCACTTTCATATAATTAAACATTGTTTTATATAAATGACTCCATAAACCCACCCACTCCAGACTCAGCACTTAAGTTGTCAAGAATAGAGGGCCGTTTTTGCAGCTGTAGGATGTATTGCATTACAGGGCCATATAGGGCAGCAGTGCATAATTATGGCTGATGATAATTGTATGATACAATACCAGTGCAAATAATAGACTTACAGATTTATACTCGTCTGGAGAGTTTTAGAGCAGCATTGCTTTAACTTTTTTATGGGTCTGTGTCACATGCTTTCAGGTTAATCTAAGAGTGAGAACTGGTGAGAGCCTTATGTTTTATGCACGGCTCAAATGTGCACGCGTTTAAAGGTTTTGAAATGGTTTTTGACATCTCTTATGTTAACCAAAACTGCATTTATTTGAACACAGCTACAGTACAGCCGGCACTTTTTTTGAAATATTGTATTATTGAAATATTGAAACATGTGAACATGTCTTAAAATGTAATTTATTCCACTGACGCAAAGCTGAATTTACAGCATCTTAAGTGGCACATGATTTTATTGGTAATGGCACATTAAATTGATAAGTAATAAAATAAAGAAGATGATAATAATAATGGTAAAGAACAGTAAATAAACATGTTTATATTATTTCTGAACTTTCTATTTCGTTTTAAACTGTAATATTTCACAATATTGTTGTTTTTACAGGGTTTTTTTCTTTTTGATTAAATAAATGTATACTTCATAAGCATAAGAGAAGTATTTTTCAATATACAGGTGCATCTCAAAAAATGTAAATGTTAAGTAAATTTTTTTTTATTTGTAACTTGTTTAAAAAAGTGACATTTTGATATGTTCCAGATTCATTACATGTAAGGGTAAAAAAAATGTTGTTGATTAGAGCTCATGAAAGTCAAAGTCAGTCTCTTAAAATATTAGAATATTTACATTTGAGTTTCACCCATGAGAGATCATCTCTATACTATAAATTCCGGGTGTCTATTGTTCTTTGAAACCACAATAATGGGGAAGACTGCTGACTTGTGCCTAATCTGCTTCCACAAGGAGATGTGCCCACATATTCTAATTAGATTTTTTTTTGCATTTTGAAAGCTTAATCTTCTTTGTTACCTTTTTTTTTATAGCACCCTTAGTGTGTTCTTATCTTACCAAAGTGACCTCAGATGCAGAAATGACATTAAAAAGCAAGTACCGGAAACATTCTTACTGTTTTATTTCCGCCACCGAGCTTGAAGATTGTGAAGGTGTTCAGCCTGAACCTCCAGGAACCCTTTATGTTAAACGGGGCTGATTATACAGCTTAATGGGGGTCTGTTGTCATTCATGTGAGGAAGGCAGGAAGCCATTAAAAATAGCTCCTCAAAAAAATATACTTCTTAAACACATCTTCAGATGCACCTGAACACATCGTCAGTGATGTAAGCAGGGGTCCTCGGATGTTTCAGGTCTTTCAACATCAGACACCCTCGCCCAGGCGACCACGACTTGTGTTCAGGTAGCACTCACTTGCCCCCATGTTGCTTCTCTATGGATCCAGAGCCATCCCGAGGCTTTCTCGGCCGCAGTAAAGGCTTTGTGGAGAGAACGCCCTACAAATCCTCTGCAGCCAACCTCGATTGGCATGCATCTCGCCTTCCAGCCCTGTGCTCGGCAGTCTGTGACCAGCTGTTCATATTTGGTCATCTTTCTTTCCTGGGCTTCTCCCAAATGGTCCTTCAATGGCACGGTCAGCTCCATGATTATATTCTTGGTACTCTCTGAGACTAGAGTAATACCTGGCCTCATAGTTGTTCTGACGATGTGCTGGGGGAATTTTAGCTGCTTCTCCAATTCCACAGCGAGTTTACAGACCTTGGCTGATGCCAGGATCCCTACTGGTGCCTTTCTCCCTGCTCGTGGCTGTTCTCCTGCCCTAACAAATGAGATTGAGCGAGTGGTATTACTTAGGGATGCTCATTTCGGTTATTTCTCATAACCGACAACCGGCACTCGTTATCCGATTATTAACCGGTTAACTGACAACATTATTTAAAATGAGAATTGAATTCAAAGGATAAGCGCCTGTGACCTGTTAAAAATAATAATAGTAATATCAAAGATGGCAACATCCACAAAACTAAGTCTTAACACTTTCTGACATGACAGGAGTCCAATCGAGGCGCGAGTTCTTTCATCAAACCTTCATTAACCGACAGCAGCTTTGCGCGGGAAGCGGAGCACATGAATCGCGCGCAGAACACAAAACTGACTCCAGCGGAAACTGACGAGATCTAATAAGACTTTCAGATGACACGCAGCTCATTTCTCCATCACTAGAAGTTACCCTAAACACACATTAAAACACATAACACCCGCTAGAAGTGTGTTTGTGCAGCAGAGCGCGGGTTCCTGTTCCATTTACACAGCAGCGCATGTGTTCCGAGAACGCGGTTGCGAGTCCTGAACGTTTCCCGGTGAGTTTCGTTACAGAGCGCGGTTGTCACTCCCTGTACTCAACAACTGGATTCTGCTGCTGTGTGAATGTGGCCAATAAAATACGATTTTTTTTGTCAACACAATTTTATACAGGCTATGAGTAGGTAAAATACTGAAATAAATAAATAAATAAAATGACCTTTTAAAACGTTTAACTGATTGTATTAATCGGTTAAACTTCAAACCGGTCGGTTAACATCCCAAGTCCATGACCTTTCACGACTTATAAATTCCTTAACTTTTCCATGCCTTAAAAATTACTTTAGAAATTCCCTTATATATCCAGTTTTTAGTTTTTTTTTCAAAACCATGGAGGACTCTGGATTTTAGAAAGAAAATATCAAAAACACAATTTTATTCCCTTTCTGGAGAGTTGTTTTTTGACATTGTTTAAACACGCAGTGATGGACAGCAGACACCTAATGTCGTGAAATCCATTACAGCGGTGAGGGCTGTTTCAGCCATGTGACATGAGCGAGCACTCATTCCCTCACTCACTCTCTTCTAGGTCTGCTCTCAGCACCCATTATCTCTGTACTGACCCACCTCAAAAATACACCAAAGACACATGAACACGCTCATTCACTCCACATTTATCAAACTATTGTTCCTCAGGCCATGTAGCAATCCGTGTTAATGAGAAAAGGGAGTTGGAACTAATGAAAGACACCATTTGAGAAATCAAGATGACCTGACGTAGCTGAACAAGAGGGTAAGAAATTAACATGGCCAAGCATCAAATAAGAAAAAAAAAAGAATACTGTGCATTATGCAGTAATAATTTCAGAAACTGCAACTTAACTAAGAAATATACCCCCAGTTTCACAGACAAGGCTTAAGCTAGTCCCAGACTAAATTGCATGTTTGAACTGTCTCAGATGAAACTGTATTGCTCCGACATATCTTAAAACATGTCAGTGTCATTGTTCTGTATTAAGATGCACACCTGTAATATTTTCTTATAAGGCATTTTTATAAAAGTTGCTTAAATGTCTTAATTAAACTTATGCCTAGTCCTGGCTTAAGCCAAGACCCGTTTGTGAAACTGGGCCATTGAGTTTTAAATTTGATGTTGGCTCAACAAAAACGTGTTTGAAAGTTCTGAAAAAAAAAGACACGTTTTTAAAGCCTTGAAGTGTAAAAGTTTTTAGGTCTTATGAATAGATGAGAATAGAAGGACCCTTCATTTTTCCAGAATGCAATACCTGACATGTCCAAACACATAAATGCAATGGCCAGTCCTAGACAATTCAATTAGTCTAACAGTTTTTTCATCCACAAATGCACGTTTGACTTTCTTTGTTACAGTACAACACAACACAAGCGACAATAATTGACTCTGGGCCGTTGAATTATTAGAAAAATAATGCACACCCGAGGTGGTGATGTGGTCACGATGCAGGTGTGCATTATTTTGTTTAATAATTCAACGGCCCAGAGTCAATAATTCCACTTATACTTTGGTTGCCACACCTCAAGAAATGGATCAGATGATATATTTCCGGTTGATATATGGTCCGGTTTTTGTACTTAAAACACTATTGTGAGTAGGATTATTTCTACTGCATCTCATTCAAAGCTTCTGTTGTTGATTTCAGCTGAGCTGTTGATAGCAGTAATGCATTTAATAGCTAAGTTATGAGTGTTTGTGTGTGTGTGTGTAGGCATGGGATGACCGGTTTCAAGGTGTACCGCGGTTTGAAAAAGTCACAAACCGCAAACAAAAAAGTTATACCGTTCCTACGATATGTGCATTATTTGTGTCGTCAAAGTGAAAGAGCAGGACTCCCTACTAGGTTGTGTGTGTGTGTGCGTACCTGCAGCGAAAACAATGCAGCCCCTCCCCCATTGGCTACTACTGGCAGGCGCGTGTATGTGATTGTGCAGGTGATCCGTAGTTAGTGAGACTCGTATGGCGTCAAATCTATGCCAATAATACGCGAGCGCACCACTGATGCTGGTGCACGCAGTACATCACATATGCGAGAAGAAAACAGATCAACACGTGAAGAAACGGGAGCCGCCAGCTCATTTCAAAACCGTGCGCGCGATATGTCATGGTCCAATGCCATGTCTCAAGTCAAGTGAATGAACAGGAATCCAATACTGACTTCCGGAAAACAGGAATAACCAATGACATTTGAGATTACAACTAAAACAGCAAGCCTAACCCCACTACTGACAAAAATAAAAGTGTTCGCGCGAGCAGGTGAGAGAACATCGAGCGCAGGAATGATCGTGCGCCATAGGTGGCATACTTTATTGCAAAAGACATGATGTCTTTTCAAATTGTGGAGAAACCATGTTTAAATGTTTATTTATGTTGGTAATCGTTGATCTGCAGGTTTAGGCTCACACAAGTGACTACAATTTAATTTAATTAATTAATTATTTTGTCTGTGCATCTCTCAAAAATGTGTTTAGCTAAAACAGTGAAACTTTTTAAGTCGATGTTAAGGATGAAGTTATCAGAACTAACAACATGAACACATATGTTAGTGTGTGCGCGTCTCTAGGGGAGTGAGAGCAGGTTTGTAATAAAAGTGCAGTTGTAAGCATGCACTTAAACTGTATATATCTTTGGCTGTAAGACCTTTGAAATAATAGAAACCATTAGGCGAAGTGATATGGAACTGTGATGTGGTCAAAGAGTTGCCTGGAACTACATTCCCTGTGGGGTTCCTTGAAAATAATTGCACACTATAGAACGTTTGTCAGCCAATCAGATTCAAGCATTCAATGGCCCTGTAGTATTATGGAACAAAACGTAAATAGCAACCACAAAATCAAGGCAAATAACAATCATGGTTCTTGTCAAACTGTTTTTAAATGTAAATTATTTACTTTAACGGAACTATAATGACATGCAATGATTTATGGTTCAACACTGAATTATTAGATCAAAAATACAGTGAAAACAATAATGTTGTTGAGATTATATTACGACTATAAAAGATCTGTTTACGATTTTAATATATAATGTAAAATGCAGAATTTTTAACATCGTCAATCCAGTCTTCAGTGTCACATGACCCTTGAGAAATCATTCTAATACGCTGATTTAGTGCTCAAGACCATTTCTTATTGCTATAAGTGCAGGAAACGGTTTCCACTGTGCATTTTTTTCAGGGATTTGTAATGAAGAGAATTCTAAAAAGAACAGCATTTATTTGAAATGTACTTGATTATTTTGCAACATTACAAATGTCCTGTCCCTACTGCGAATTTTCCTCACATCAATGTGTCCTTATAAATATAAATAGAATAAAATCTTACTGACCCCAAACCAGTACCTTATATTTTCTCAACTCACCATTGGCAGATGAGACAAGTTAATTCTGAACACTCATATGCTCCTTGTCATTAATAAAGAATCTATGATTTAATCATGATTGAACTGAGGGGAGGTATGTTTGACTCCCTGATGGAAAGCAGCAGATACACCTCCGTCCCCACTTCTCATGCTCCATCGCTGCAAATTACAGACATCACACAATGTGTTTTCTGTGCATTAGGAAGTGTAGCATGCATTAGCTGCCATCCAGCTCCTGTACACTAGACACACAGATGGTGTTACCCAAAGTCATCCATGTAATGAGCACCACCTTCAGCTAAGACCTCTTTGTGCAAAACGTGACAACAGACAATAACGTGACAAAATAATAACCCACACGACTACGACAGTAACATCACGCCAAACAAAAGTAACCCAGGAAAAAGAATCCAGAGAAACCATACGCCGCGTGCCAAAACAAGAGCGCTCAATTATTCAAAATACTTCCAGCTTCCATCTTCTTTTTGTGGTTTGAGACAAGCATTCAGTGGTGTATTGATTTCCCAAAAGGTCTGGAAGTATGGATACATTGAGACGAATACAAAACAGGTCTCCGAGGATGGTTTGGAAGCACATTCGCTTGCTTAAGTCTACCACCCTTCCTAAACGCACACACCTCGAACGAGTTTTATTCAAGCACGCTGCTGTTGATACAGTCAGTGGTGCTTTCAATTAGCACTTCAGAAAGTAGGAGCACTACTCAAGCAGCGTGAAGAGTCTAGAAACTCCCACTTTTAAAAAAAGGATCTTGACTCTAGGATGACAAACATAAATAATGGATTATTCTTTCTCTCAGCTCCAGCTGGACTCTTCATTTTGGCCGTGACAACTGAGGACAAAGCTACAGAGTCAGCCTGTATGTTTTTCAGTCGTTGTTTCTAATTAGCCGTCTGTGAAGAGAGTTGAGAGGACAGCGCTCCCTAAAGCAACTTCACATGACTTGAAGGATCTCTGTGAAGGAGCACCATTCAAGTGCCCAAAATGTCTCGAAATGATTAGCCTAAAATGATGACGCCTCTATAATAACAATAATATCTGGTCCTTCCCATCATCCGCAGCGAGCCTGCTCTCAAATGATAAGTTTGTGATGTAGGTCTTCAAATGATTTATTATGCTGTCAAAACCCATCAGTTGTCTCCAGCTCCACATATTATGAAACTCAGGAGGAAATTGTTCTGCTGTGGTGTGAGCCAACACCATACTGCAAAATTACAGAGGCGCAGTCGTACAGATGATGCTCAGGTGGTAAAATGTGTTGTTTTCCTAGTACAGGGACAGTGTTATTGACAGCAAAGCCATCGCCACACGTCATGTTAAGAGGCATCCATTGCATTTTCCCTGTTTACTGCTTTGTGCACATCTGTTTCCTTCCCTACGGAGAACTAACTGTACGGCACCATCAGAATCTGACCCAGTTTGGCTCAAGGCTTGTAAGTGTTCACTTCTCCTTCATACAATCCAAAGAGAAGTTCGGTTAAAACAGTGTAGGGATGTGAAGCTAGTTACAGTGACCAGGCTATTGCAGCACACAAATTTCCCTTGAGAATCATCCTGTGCTCTGGTCAATAAGCTGACAGACAGGCCTACGGGCTTAATAGCTAATGTGCCACCTTCAACTGCGAGGGTCATGCATTTAAAATTTGCTCAAGTAAACTGAGAAGCGTAGAACAATAAAATACGGCAAAAATGAGAACTTAATAAAGATGGTCTGCTAGCTCGAGGCCAGTGTTTTGAATTGCATGTTGTTCTTGCAAAAAATGCTGATAAGTCACTAAGACCATGTCTTCTTGTTGCCTTACAATAAATGGCTTTGCTGAATTTGCAAGTTGTGAGTCCTTAAAAGCGTTCTTAGACTAGTTATATTATTAACAATAATAATATAAATAGCACAAAATATATACATTTTAGTGAACAAAAAGTTAAAGAAAATGTTTAATTCAAACTACATAATATACAACATTTACATAATGTTATCATATGTAAATAAGCATTGCTAAAGATAAAAACTGTTCTAGACGATATTTTTGTGGTAAAGTGAGGCAAGTAAAAATGTTGGGAGGGCAATTAAAATTATGAACTACAGAAGAAAAAAAACTGAACTTTCAAATATGACTTTTGGGAACAACCGAATATAAAATTACAGTGATGCACGATTCCAGCGTCTTACAGAATGTCAACAACCTCAAAGACTTCTTGATGGAATTTCTACAAGTAGACAAACAGCAGAGAATTATCAAGAGTTCTGGTAGAAACACAGCAATATTTTTGCTGCAAATGAGACAAGCATTCACACGGACAACTGTGTAATTGGACATGCCCTTGACCCTCATGATTCTGGTGATGTTACTCAATGCTCATGAATCTGATAAGGTTTCATTTTATAGCTATAAAGTAATGTAAGTGGCTGGGTCTCAGGGACATACACCCTAATGAGGATAACAACTCAAGCTTATGAATCTGACAAGCCCCCTAAATACAACAAACAACCCAGCACAGCACAGGTCAATGAAAAGCGAGCACCATGTTGGTTGAAGTTTAATTAGGCTGGGGTATCAAGTGCCCTTTATAATGCAAAAGTAATGGTCTTTTAGCTCCTGAGTATAACCAACTCTTAGACAGCAAGTGCACTTCACTGGTGGTTTAACATGACCAAACAGTACAAAATATATACCAATGAGTGACAGACAGTGTCAGCTGTCATACTTGGGAGTTGTGTCGTGTTCTACTGTCTGAAGAATCCATTCATCTATCCCTGGATTAGCCAAACAATGAGCTCTTTGGATTGCACTCAATGAATGAACCCAATGCTGCCATTACTCTTTACAAGCAATATACTGGGAGATGAAGGCAGCCCGCCTAGAAATAACATAGGACAAAGCGTTCTCTGTATATAAGAGTAAAAACTGACCTCTGCATGGCCCCATACTGTGCTCATCAAGATATGTTGAAACGAACTCCAGACGGGTAAAAAGAAAATAATTAATTAAAAAACCTTCTTGAGGTGGCAATACCATTTAATCAGTGAAAGAAAAAAATAAAATCTAGAAAATTGTTCCAACGGCAGATGAGTAGGCAATTAACATTTGCCTTGCTAGTTTTCTTTATCTACGCATGAGAATGAGAGGATGTGGTTTGAGGTTTACGAGAGAAAGACACTTTGGCACATTAATTATGTCTGTAAGTGGAGAGGTTTGTCCTCTTGAGGACAACTCAAGGTGGAACAACAACTGTGATTTATGATCAGCAAAACAGAATGGTGCCTCACAAGGCAACTCTGAGACTGTCCATGACGATTGGCATCAGTGTAATCTAAAGTTGCCTATTGTTTGGTGCAGAGTAATGAACGTAGACACCATTTAGACTGCCAAAAAACTTTAAATATAATGCCAAAATTATAATAATGCATACGAATATTCATTGCATTTTCACAATGCATATTATCTTCTTCATTTTTGTAGTCCAATGGTCTTTTAAGGTGTTATTGTGACAAAAAAAAGCAGAAATGAAACTATAATACAACTAATATAACATTAATATGGTTACATCAACACTCAAAGACTAAAATCTGCAAAACAGAAAACCAATATCAGTCAACCTCAAACAACCACATATGAGTTGATTAATAAATAAACATCCATAAGCTAAACAAAACGGTTGCAACACACTTGCCATCAGCGTGAGTTAATTCAACCTGCAAGCACATGTGAATTTGCGCTGGTTCCGCCCAAGCAATTACACAGATAATCCATATACAACCGGACTAAATTGATATAAACCCCATATAACACCATTTCGACACTCACACTTCACTGCATTCCACTTTTGTAGAGCACTATCCATCTAATTAAATAAAGAAACAGACCAGAAGGAGTAAACGGTGATAAATAACAACAAAATAGGGTTGCAAATATTTGCGCACTAGAAAAAAAAATCGTCGCCAGAATCCCTTAAAGACAGTAACTTTAAAAACGATTGAATAAAAAAAATACTATATGGCTGTCGTTTGTTATTAGAGATTAAATTTGCACTCTAATTATACAACGTTACCAATAATGAAACAGTCATATAAAACAATCACAGGCGCGTGGAGTCTCGTGCGTAACAAAGAAACTGCACGCGCTTTAAGACACTAATACTTTCAACGAAGTCCACTGACTTTAAAGTTCAGTCTAAGCCAAAACAGAGCCATTTCTTCCGGGGATGAACTGATCTACACAAAGAAAGTGCACTTCGCAAAAGCCTCTTCACACACCCATCTACCCCTCAGTGATGAAGAGGATATATCTTACCGTCTAAATCCCTGAAAAGACGACGGCCACGACATCCGTGATTTCTTCAAACCCGGTCGGTGACCCGTATCCACCGCGTAGGTTCGGTCCATTTTCCCCGGTGCTTTCAGGTAAGCTATCTGTCGGTGTGTGTGAGAATATCCCGCTGTCTCCCCCTCTCGCTCGCGCTCTCTCTCTCTCTCTCTCTCACTCTGAGAGTTTCTGCGCTAGAGACGGTGAGGCTGGCGGCTGCTGCCTCCGCAAACGATCAGGAGGAGCGCGCGCATCATCTCCACACTGATGCTGCCGGTCACTTTCCCGCTCAGCAGGAGCGACCGTTATTTTAAACTGTCAAAATGACTGACGAAAAGCGACTCGGCATGAGACGCCTCTAATATTTATCACGTCACCATTTCATCATAGAAGATGAAGAACCACAATAAATGAGTTAAAGCAAAAAATAACTAAATAAATAAACTCGTGCTACTCACATTATAATTGAATAAAAGTATAAAAACAGGCAGTAAGAAAACGTCACATATACACGAGTATGTCGATGTAAGGTAACAACTACAATGACGATTAAGTTTAAGTTAATTTTAACAAACATTTTAGGCATAAAAGTGCAGGGAACAACCTTTCAAATCAACATATTTTATCTTACACTGTAAAAATAAATCCGTAAATTTTACGGTAAAAAACTGGCAGCTGTGGTTGCTGGTGTTCATCCTACCCGTGAATCCGTCCTACTTACGCTCACCGCGCATGCGCACCTCAATATTGCATTCATAATTACTATATTTGCATTAACAGTAAGGGTAGGTTTAGGGTTGTTTGAGGTGTATATATTAATTAATTAATATTAACAGGTAGCATTTTCTGATATCAAATTGTGCTACCCATTTTTACAAATTAAAAAAGTTAAAAATACGGTAACAACGTTTTAGGTTTTATGGTTTTAAGTTTACAGTTAAATACCGTAATTTCATTAACTGATACAACGTTAATATACCAAGCTATTAAAATACTGATAACTGTTTTGTATTTTTGTAAAACACTAATAAGCACCAAATGCAGGTGATGATGAGAAAGTCAAATGATAAATCAAAGCCCATCACAAGCAGCTTTTAAATAGTAACATAGAAGGTGCTGAGACTCACTAAACTGAAATATGCAATAGACATTCATTTCACAACATTACATGAGACACACAACCCTAATAAACATAACTGATAAGGAAAAACTAAGAAGAGTTATTTTAAAGAAAAAACATCAAATTTAAACAAAATGTATATGCAAAGCAGGGAATTCTGTGAATGACTGTTTACGTTTTTACGTATTTACCGTTAACCATTTAACAGTTTTTTCCCGTAGCATTTTCATAGTTTTTTTCTGTTAAAATCACAGCCATTTTTTACAATGTATATAAAGTTAACTAAACCCTGTATGCCTAAAGCTTGACAAAAATATGTGACCTTGGACCACAAAACCAGTTATAAAGGACAATTTCTTGTAATTGAGAGTTATACTGTACATGTGAAAGCTGCTAAAAAATATTAATGGCGAGATTTGAATTATTGAGAACTATTAGAAAATATGGTAAAAGAAAATAATAATAATAAATCTAAATATTGAGAAAAATTAAGTCCTTACCAATTACTAATCAAAATTAAGTTCCGATATATTTATGTAAGGATATTCACAAAATATCTCCATGGATCATAATGATTTTTGGCATAAAGAAAAATATTTTGCTATTGCTACAAATACCCAGGCGACTAATTATGACTGGTTTTGTGGTCCATGGGTCACATATACTGATAGCCTACACATTTAAAATTTAATGCCAAAGATATTCATGACTCGTCTTAAATTATGGGCATATTAAATGTTTTTGTTAAAAAAATGGTTTCTAGACTGAGAACATCTACTTTTATTTAATTGCAGACTTTATGCGTTATAGAAACAAGCAAGCAACCATCTTTCGAAAATTTTCTTGTCGTTTTGCTGTAGCTCTATTAGGGCTGTAACGATACACCAAACCCACGATTCGGTTCGTATCACAATTTTTTTTTTCGTGGGGGGTGGGAGAAAAAAAACGATTTTTAAACCAATTTGCACCCGGCTTGGTAATAGATAACGGAACTCGAGCACACTGAGTAAATACTTGAACCCCTCGTTATCGACAACCGAAAATGGTCGTATATCTATGGCGGCAAATC
>JAUMHQ010000082.1:3419645-3434401 GCA_032361165.1 Enteromius paludinosus
TGAATCTAAAATATATGAAAGTCTAATGTTTATCAGTACATTACAGAAAATAATGAACTTTATCACAATATGCAAATGTTTTGAGAAGGACCTGTATACAATGTCATTGTTTAGGATGCATTTGGGTTTTTTAACTCTTAAATCAGTTTACCAGTGTTCATTCACTGTTTAGCTCCAGCTTATAAAGGAACCATGGGTCAGTACAAGATTGTCTGAAATGATCATGTTTAGTTTTTTTTTATGTTTTAGTACATTGTTTAGTTCATTGTTGAGTTTTTTTTCAACGGTTTCATTTTTTTTTTTTTATGATTTCATCTTATTATTGTCAACATAAAAGCCTTTTTTGAAGGGGACAGACATTATCTTAGTTTGGTCATGTTGAAAGAAATGATTTCTATAAGCCTAGTATTACATTTTGAGATCTCTACATAGCAGGAGCACCATCATTTTCTCTCTCCTGAGACTTCTTTCAAGCTTTGGGCGTTCATCTTTTACAGTGAGAAACCGCTGTGTGGAGTCATAGGAACCTTCTGAGATATTACAAAAATCTGTACTGTATATTTCACTGAAGCTGTAATGAATAATTCATCTGTGCAGTGATGGGCCGTACAGTAAGGCAGCTCGACTTCAGCCTTGAGGTGACTTCTAACATTTGGGGTTGGGGAACTTTACATAGCATCACTGAATTCATGCAATATCTTTTACCTTATAGGTTATGAATAATGTAACATGTCCAAATGCTTTTTCCTCCCCGGTGGCTCTTTGTGACGCACTCCCAGTCGGCCTTCGTGTTTTCACCAAGACAGCTGCTACATTATGAAAAGTTCCTTTCCAAATTAGTGGGGGTTGACTGTTATTTGGGTGCAAGGATTTGACAGGCAAATCTGCATGGCCTCCCACCTGATACTTTGCACCGCATTTATTTTAAGCCTTTGTGCCCTCGTGCGCTGGGGAAAAAAAAATACCTCTAATTTGTTTCCTGCAAGATATGTGCATATGGGAATAAGGGTAGGCAAGCCTCACCTCTGGTTTTGGATATTTTGAAGTTGTGCTTCCATACCAGACTCCCATGTGACTCTCATCCAGACCTTATTTAGAGTCCAACTCTAACTAGACTGGAAGAATTTTAATGTTGACACCGTATAAAAATGTTGCACTTTGCCATATTTGACAAGATTTCATGGCACTTGTATAAGTACAGACACAACTGTACAGGATCCACACAGGGAGTAGTGCTTTTGTATTATTTTTTTAAGCACGTGTTTGTTCTAAACCAATTATGCCAAACCGAAGGGGAAAATTAACTTGTTAATTAGTACTTCGGACAGTTTACCAATTTAAAAATTATTTTTTGTTGACTTTCGTTATACAGTATGCATACACCAATTTAGCCCCCCTCGTCTAACCGATTTCTTTTAGTTCCACCAAACACACATTCTCAATTACAAAATAAAAGGACAGTTCTCGTGTGCCCACCTGTCATTGTGATGCTACAATATTCCCTCACTCCTGAACAACAGGCTGAGATATCTGCACTTGTCCACCTGAGGAAACGGTTCATCCGAAGTTGGGAGTACACCTTTTGCAGTGAGAATCATAGCCTCAGATTTAGAGGTGTTGACCCTCTTTCCCATGACTTTTCTCTATGCCCTTATGAAGGGTGTAGGGGACCAAACAACAGTTTCTATGTGGCGTCATCCCATACTTAGCCTTCGATATTCTTCTCAAAGTGGACAGTTTTGAGCACTTCCGGTTTGGAACGACCCTTCAGTAAGGTGGCCATGACTGCTTTCACTCTGAAGTGTCCTGCGAAGAGCGAGGCCAGCCAAGACATGTTGTTTATTCAGCACCTCCTTGGTCTGCTCTGGGGCCGTTTCTCAGTTGTACAAACCTCAGCTGAGACCTTTTGACACTGAGAGGTTGTTGTTCCAGTCCCTCCTAGATGTCATAAATTTGCACCCTCAGTCTTGGCCCCGACATCTTGTGGAGAAAACTCTTTCAGCCACTTTTAAAAAAAAATTTGTGTTCTTTTGGTCATTACCTGAAGCTCCTGAACGTACTTAAGGCTAAATCTAATGACCTTAGTCTCGGCTCCGACACGCTTCACCACAATGATTCAGGACAGTAACTGGCTTTCTGTTGTCACCATTCTGATCCATGCTGTGCTCCCACCAGTCCCCTTAATCCTGAGCAAAAGCCTGAGATACATTAACTCCTCCTGTTGCAGACATATCACCCTGTAGCCCAAGACGGCTTCCCACTAAAGCTAAGCAGGGTCAAGCCTAGTCCATGATGAGAGTCCTCCTGGGACATTGAATTTGCTCTATCCCTTTTTGTCCTCTCCACCTGTAGCTGGTTTGTGGTGAGTACACTGGTGGTGGTTGGGGAGAATTAATTTATTCATTCGTTCACTCACTCACTCAGGGAAGCAACTCGCTTCCTACCAAAAGTCCTCCTTTTACAGCTGAGAATTAAGTGTAGAGTTGCTGACACTGATCCCTACTACAAGTTCAAACACCAACCATTGGGTTACAGCCCGACAGCTCAACATAGTGCAAATGCATTAATTACTAAGCTATTTTATACATTTACTTCATTTTTATGGCAGTGCTTTGCCTTGGCCACATCCAGGTAGGGTATTTGAGTATGACGTGAGTTGAAAGCACAGCAGCAATATTCAATGTTATCAATTTTTCTCCGGCCACGTGTCTGCATGGAGCTGTAGCGCTGATGGTGGCCTTCTAAAGCAGCCGCCTCAAACTTCAAAAAGCCTCAGACAGCATGTAATGCATTTACACAGCAAGAGTGATGAGATATGTAATTGAATGACTTTTTTTAATATATCAGTGTTTGACTCCTCACTGAGCTGAGAATGAGAGAAGCAAACCCACAGTGTGCCTGAGAACCTTCTGTTTCCTGGACTTCACATTTGCATGCATAAAAGATGCCGAGATCAAGTCCTTCTGGGAAATTTATTCTTACAAACATTGACGTTGTAATTATGAAGTGATTTGCAAACGCAAAAAAATGTATAGAAAATTTGGTTTTTCTTCTGGCAACTTTCTCCTTTTTTACCGTATGTAAGAAAGCTACTAAAAAAATGCCCAACATTTCGAAACCTAAAAGACCTCCGAAAAACGGTGTGACAAAGTGCTAAATAAGACATGGGTTTGCATTGGAGAAGCGTTTGAACGATGGAGACGGATTAAGGCAGCTTATCTGGCAACCTCTAGTCAACGGGGAGGGGGAGGGGAGACAGCGCTCAACAGTATATTTAAAGTGATTGCAGTACCAGTTTTGGCCAATTCTTACATACGGTTCCTTTAAGTTAAGCCTTGTGCATCACCGTGAAGAGTTTTTTCTATTTTACCCTATGAACTGTATCATTAAAAATGTAGTTTGTATTGTAGTCCAAGTCTATCACCTTATAGAATTCAATGTGTCGAATTTTTAATAACTAGAATTTCGCCTTGGGCTTTAATGTGAGTATATATTTTTAGTATGCTGTTCTATACCAAGATCATTGGTAACTGCTGTTCCTTCATTTTGAGAGTTTTATCAAAGACTAAACCTTAAAGTAGGGAAGACATGTAATATAAGTGCTGCTTTTAACTTGACAGGTCTGTGTTCGATTGCAGTCTTGTCAAAAATCTAGTGTCTGAAAGTAAATTTTGAAGTATAAAAAATTCTCCCTTGGCGAGCAGTGAGCCACCAATGTTTCCCAATATCTCTCTGCCTGTCAGTGAATTGGGGGCTTGCTGAGTCTCTGCTTTTATTAACTTGGGAATGACGCTGCCAGTTTTTGTTTTTCATAGCTTATACAAAGTAAAAGGCTTTGATTTTGTACTTTGCCCACATACAAGTCTCCCTAGAAAGGAAACATAATGACTTACAATAATTTTGACTAAAAAAATATCTGTTAAGCTGACAAACCAAAGGTTGAAGCCAGAGGTGTGGACTCGAGTCATGAATTTAATGACTTTAGACTCGACTTTAGACAAAATATAAAAAGACTTGCAACTCGACTTGGACTTTAACATAAATAAGTCATGACTTTCACTTGGACTTGCGCCTATTGACTTGTAAAGACTTGCTACTTCCCATAAAAAGCCCAAAGATAAAAAATATGTTGACACGGACCGCTCTATCTCTGTCTATGTGTCTGTGCGTGTGTGTGAGAGAGAGAGCATGCACGCATTCGGCACGACATCCAGTCAAAGTACCGTAGATTCTTTTGATACGACAGTGTCCAAAGTGACAACAAGCAGTTCTATATCATTAGAGGTGGTGCTGCAGCGACCGAAAGCGAGAGCGATCATAACGTGCATATGGAAGCATATAGCTGTAGCGCCACTTCAAGTTGAACGCACATATTGTTTTCTCGCTAGGCATTTGTATTGTGCTTCGTGCTTTTGTTGGCACCCGTACAGACATCGTGTGTTCGACTTAAAGCTGCGCTGCAGCCACCGGTCGGTGTATAACATCAAAGACCCGCATGAGCGTTTAACAGCTGATGGTTCCATATGCGCGTTATGATCGCTCTCGGTCGCTGCATCACCGCCTCTAATGATGTAGAACTGCTCCATTACACTGGAAGCTTAAAGTAAACAGAAAGTGTTTATCTGAGCTCAATTGGTTATGCCAGAGAACGCAAATACGTTTGCGAGAGAACGCAAAAGATTAATGAAAAAAAATTTCCACCTCAATTTCTTTTTTTTATTATTATTATTTTTTTATACCCATCCTGATTTTTTTATCTCTCCACCATGTCCCTTAAGGGGCTCCGTAGTATACAGGAGTATAAGTAAAGTAAAGCTGTTTACTATATTTTTGATCCTCTCTTCGTCCAAGTACATGTTTTGAGGGTGAATGCATGGTTTTTAGTTTAAGGATATATTTTGGTTTTGAAACAATCATTTCAGGTGAAGACAATTTCAGAAAGTTGGTTCAGTTTTTCAGACCTGTACAAGGTCAACTCGTTCTTGTACAGTATGCTGTGGAGACGAGACGCACCACTGTTCAGCACTTTTTCAGAAAATTACATTTGTATTTTTATGTATCTGAGCAATGTTCTTTCATAAAAAAAAGATCTTACAACCATACATAATCTTTATACATTTTATTTTTTTGTTAAAATAACTCAAAAGTCAAACCGTAGGACTTTGGACTTGACTTGTTGGCCTTTGACTTGGGACTTGCTTGTCTTGACTCAGGACTTGAGGGCAATGAATTGAGACTACTTGTGACTTGTCAAGCAATGACTTTGTCCCACCTCTGACAGTGAATCAAAAATATCTTAATTGAAGGGTGAACATGACTATTAATGAACTAGCGTATATCTATAAGTGTTAATGTTATAAATAATCAGCATTTACTATTCAATTACGGTGCAATAATGTTGCTCTTGACCTTTCGTCTGATGCTAAAGACGGAGGTGATGGCTCCTTCAGTGTTAGAACTTGCCTTAAAGTATGACTTTAATTCCCTTCTTAGATTCGCTATGGTGCCGTTCATAATTGCATCCCAGGGGTGCCTGGGGATTGTTCCATCTACTAAGAAGCTTCTAGATAGCACTCCTCACAAACAGTCTACTTTTAATTAAATGTTTCCCCCTCATTACGCTTATCTGTCAGATTAAACTGGAAAAAGTTCTGTGGGGCTATTTTTTAAGCACCCTTCCTTGAGCTCATTTATAACCTGTGTACATGGCTTTGGCATATTTTCTGCAGGGTGTTTCAGAGGCTCCATTCACTGTAATAATAAGCAGAAGGGGAAAAATGGTGTGTGTGATTGCTATTCCCAAGAGGAGGAGAGCGCAATTACACTGGGCCAGTAGAGAGATCAGTCGTATGTGAAGTTGCTGATCATTTTTGCCAGTGCCTGTCTAACGGCTCTTGCTAAGAATAATTGGGGTGATCTGAGCCCCCAGCCTGCCTTTATGAAAGCACTAACATGTATCAGTGAAAGTCCAGACCAAGGCTAAACACTTGAGTGCTAACATTCGTACATGTTAAAGGGGTCATATCGTGACAAATTAAATTTTGCTGGAAGTGTTCGGTGCACTATGAACACACATCGTAACTCATAGCTGAAAACCCCAATTCAAAAAGACTAAAAAAAACAAAAAAAAGTTATGCTGTTGAAATAACTTGCACTAAACTTCTGCAACTTTGATGTGTCCATTATGCCAAAATGGTTTTGGATTTTCTTTTTTGTAGACAAGCTCTCCTAGACTGTTCCAAAATGTTGTGTATTTTAATGGAATAGCCCTATTATTTATTGTAGATCTTTTTAGGTCTTAATTTCTCAATTTGTCCATCATTTGTAAAGGAAAATAACCAGTGGAGTAAAATTTTACAAAGCTGAAACTAGTGCTGCACGATTAATCATATCGCAATCACGATGTCAGCCTATGCAATTACATTACAGCAAATGTTGCGATTATATTAAATAAATAAATGCATTCGTGGACGGAGTAAGACATTCATTCTTGCGTTCACACCAGACGTGAATGAAGTGTTAAGCGCGAGTGATTTACATGTTAAGTCAATGCAAAGACGCAATTAGACATCCTGCAGCGCGATTCATGCAAATTAAGCCGCGAGTTAAACACGCCAGTTTTACTGCACGCATAAGCAGCACGAAGCGGCGCGTATGCAGAGCAGGAGCAGCGTGCACCAATTGTGCTTTCATACTGGCAGCTTGTACTGCAGGAGGCTGTAGACAAGCATCTTTCTGTTGTATTTTCCAGCTTTCTTCTCTGAACACTGTGTGCCATGTGCTTTGATTTATGTCATTTCTCTGCACCTGCTACATGCTTCTGCGCCGCCCGTGTGCTCTCATCGGTCAACATGGGCGCGGAAAAAAATACGCTGTTTACGCCCTGCTGACGCGTGCAGTGTGAAACCGACGTAAACTCGACATGTTCAAGCGCCCAATGTCACGCGAATAGCGAGATATGTTTGCCCAAGTCACCTCAGGTGTGAACGCACTTTTTAACAAAGAGGGATTTGAGAAAATGATTGGCACAGTGGACAAGAGATACCAGAAGAAATATACTAAGTATATGTTACATCCTGCTAAAATGTTTCGGGAGAACATGTGAAAATATAAAAATGGGTATTTGTTTTATTCTATCTGTATCTGATATATCGTATCGCAATTTTGACCTTAATAATCGCAATGTGACATTTTTCCCAAATCGTGCAGCTCTAGCTGAAACCAATATAAATATGAAAAGATTTTCTGCCATCTGGTGAAAAAACAATGTGTATAATTTTTGATTTTGTACATATTTATTATGACTGCCAAACTACATATTATTTGCCAAAGCTTAACTTTTTTACGTTTTTTAAAATCATTTTAAAGTGTAGTTTTTGCAGTAATTTATGCAGCCATAGACTCATTAATTTGACACTTTCTCTGAATGAGTGGGTGTAAATCTTTTGCATTTTGCATGTTTTATAGTTTACATCTCCTGTGGCCAGTCAGTTTTGTCTGTGAACAGCAATGTGTCTTTTTATATGCCACCTTGGGCTCATTGAATTAATTTTTTTTGTACATTTGTTAAAATTCCACGTAAAAAAAAATACGGCAACAACAAAAAAACAATTACTAAGTTTTGAACCACTCTGACAAAAAACACTCAGGAAAACATTTTTAATAAACAAACAACTGACATCAGTCAAAAAGGAACAAAGAGGCTTTTATTAAAGAATGGACCCCGAGCAAAACCATTGCTTCTGTGTGTGTGTGTGTGTGGGGTGGGGGGGGGTAGTGTTGCATTTTACAGTCAAAGAGACTTTTTAACATAAGCCTTAAAGGCTGTTTATTTCAGAGTTGAAGTGAGTGTGGAAAATGTTGAACTAAATTATGACTTTGTAGCCGCCTAACTCGGGTCTCGGGAGGACATAATATAAATAATAACTATACCACAATTTGACATGTACAAACAAACACATTGACAGAGCCTTTAATTGAATGTGGAAATCTTTTGGGCAGGTGGATGACATCCTCGGGGAAGAGAGTGACAATGAAAGCGAGGGAAAAGGGAAAGAGGAGAGGATGGAGGTAGAGGAGGACGACGAGGAAGAACAGCCCCACACGAGCAAGCAGAACGCGCCAGCATCAGATCATGTCCCGCCACTGGCCGCTGTTGTTGAGGAAGCATCCCAAACATCAACCAGACAAGAAACCTGTGTAGCAGGGAATGCACCAAGGTATTAAACCCCCAGTGCCAGTAAAGTAAAATAAGCATTTTTTTCCTTGAATTGTCATGTAGCCTATCATGCTCATGAAATGCTTTACCGCTAAAATAGAGCTTGCTGATTGAGCTTTACATCTCTTGCTGCGGTGGTGTAAGTGTTGATTAGTGAGATGCTGCTGTGCCCGATTTCCAGCAGGTCCTTGTACTCCCGAAACTGCCACTGTCTTCTGCAAATAACATTACCAGTTGCCATGGCAATGTCTGGAATTAGAGATCTAGCAGAAGGTGGGGTCATGTCCTCTTACATCTTCCTGTCCAAGCATAAATGCCCCACCCGCTGCCCAGACTTCTGTCCGACACTAGTGTAGTCGGCAGGATGTTGTCAGATCAGCACGTGTGAGGAACTGGTTTTTGGGCTGGGCCGCTCTTGTCGGGAGCAGCTAGTCTTCTATCACATGGCTCGTACTGTGCCCATTTTCCACCAGAAAATTAAACCCGTCCCACTTTATCTAGTTTTTTTGCTTCCCAGCAGTCATTAGCACTGACTCAGAGCCCACAGCTCTGTATCCACTGCCTGCGCCAACTGAATAAATGGAGTAGCGTAATTGTTAGTTCAGAGCAGTGAACAATGAGACGAGTGAAGGAGCAAAAGAAGTTATTTGAGTGTCTCAGATTGATTGTCTCCATGCTTTTTTCTCATTTTATGAAGTTGGGAAATCAGGGGATGGTAAAGGTTTTTGTATTTTTTTTTATTCTTATGGACAAACCCATGTTTAACTTTGAAGTTCAATTATTAAACAGAGAATTATTAAATTGCTAATTAACATTAGTGCTTTTATTACATTATAGAATATATTTTCTGCCTCATCCTGGCATTGGAAGTCTTTTGTTGAACAGGTTATAAAGGCTTTATGGAAGTCATCCCTGTGACATCCCAAAACTTAAGTCAAATTGTACAGGTTAAAATGATTTATTTTGAGAATGAACTTGAGTTTGCCAGTTTTTCAACATACTTAACTTTAGAGTTGGGTGTTATCAGCATAACAATGTAAGTTTATTCAACATTAATGAAAAATGTGATTTGAAAGTAAAGGTAGAGTAATAAACAGAAGAGGGCCTAAAACTGAGCCTTGAGGCACACCAGTGTTAATGAAAATGTGGAAAATTAAAACTTTGTTTGAACAACATTTGTAAAAAATCACTGTTATCATCAATACTCGTATATTGTGACATCCCTAATTAGATTGATTGATTGTTTTTTGTAATTAATCACACTGAGAAAACATGTTAACGGACAGCCTTATAGCTGCCATTATAAACACCCCCCCTCGATCTATAGCTTTCTTTTGTATCATGTCATTGACCTTGATTTTAAATGATGACTAATGTCTATAAAGATGAAATGCAAATCATTTAAATCAGTTTATCAGCACATCCCGGTGTGCAAATGAATTATATGTATGTTAATTTGGATGGAAATGAAACTCTTTCACTATGAGCAAAGCTCTTTTCTCCGTTATGCATATTGTGTAACAGGGGTTGACAGCATTTGTGTGTTACATTCCTCCCACTCAAAACAATTTAGCCTTGTCTTAGCCATAATTACATCAGCTATTCAGCAGCTCCTCATAAATATAATTCCCTCTTCTTTAACCACTTTAAGCAAAGAGTTTCTGCTCAGAGAGAGCACACTTACGTATCCCCCATTGGCCATTAGTTTCACTTGGGAGCAAAACATTTGTCAGACCACAGTGTACCAAGTTCAAATTGTCTGCTGTTAATATTTTACTGTTATACATTGAGTAGCTCCACCCTCCCATTTGGAGTTAAAAATTGTAAATGTAAACTCTCTAAATACTGTGCGGTAATTGCTTCATGATGGAGAAATAACATTTTCTTTAAAGTGAAACTAGCACATTTTTCACATTCAATGAATAGAGTGAATAGCACATTTTCTTTATGAATGATTGAGTATTGAGAGACTGCAGAGTTAGGAGGAATTTCAGAAAATTGCAATCTGTATTTGGATGCAGGTCAACTGTCCTGGCCAGTGTCCTGCAGAGTTTGCCTCCACGCACCTGCCTGGATGTTTCAAGTATACAGTACCTATGCCTCGTTTACAACTCCACATGTGAATGAGGTCTGAAACTGATCTTGATATATCTGAATGGATGTGTTTTTTGCTATTTACACTGTCATAGAACAGATCCGATCTGTGTCACATATGAGCAAAAAATCTGAATTGGGTCTAATTTCTGACAATGTTAATGGGGTTTAAAAAAAGAGTTTTTAGCTGCTTTAGGTGTGCTTGATTAGAGTTAGTGTCAGCGAGTCAATTCTGTCACCATTTATTCATCTTATGTCGTTTCAAACCAACACCTGCACTCTTACATACAAATATGTAAGATGTTTAAAGTGTTCGCACTATTGTTTCAATGCAGTTATTGAAATATTTCACCCCAAAAAGAGGACATTTCTGTCATCTATACCTTTAAGTTGTTCCAAACTTGTATGTGGTTCATATTTCTGTGAAACATGATAATTTGAAGAATCTTAGTAACCGAACAGTTGAATTGCGTGGGGGAAAAATATTATGATTCTTCAAAATATCTGTTTTTATGTTTAGCAGCAGTATTCAATTCATAAAGGTTTGAAACAGCCTGTGTGCAATTAAATAAAGAGAGAATTTAACTATCCAAACAATCCCCTAAAAGTAAGCACCATCATATTTCAGTCATGCTTGTGTTATGTATGTTTTTTGGTTCTTGTTTGTGTCTTTTGTGCGTTGTTCATCTTTGCAGAGCTTATGCTGCACTGTCATGAATAATCATGTTTTACAGTGGCAGAGTTCCAGTTTGTCTTTGTCTCAGCGATAGTTCCAGTGGTAATCGTCTAGCGTCTGATGAAGCGATAACGCCTGTCCATCTGGTAGACCACAATAATGAACTGGCCTTGCCATGTTCAGCAAATACTGAAGTTACAGCCAAACGAAGATAAGGTCATCCGTTGGTCACAAACGTGCCTCCTGTTGTCTCTCTGAATGGCCCAGCAGTCTCGACTCCAGCAACTGTGTTACTGGCAGACAAAATGCTCTGTGATTATGGAAGAAGAGCCACCGGCAGCGGCAGGCTCTGAATAAAGAGATGGGCGAAAGCGCTTATCTCAAACACAGAGCCCACCTGAGACAGATTCCTCTGCCCGCCGGCCAAAGGTTAGCTTCCGTAAATAGCGTCTTTTCCCGCCAAGACGAGCGGCACATTTGTGGATCAAATCAAATCCTGTTTATGAATTATTTATTCTCAGAATATGCACATAATTTGTGTTTCTGAGCTGTGAGGATATTTTTCAGTTGTTTGGATGATAATTCGAACATCTTTTTTTTTTTTTTTTTTTTTTTTATTCTCGCTGTAGTGTTGTTGCCGTTGCCTCTGTGTTTGTAACAGGAGTGTAACATGCAAGTGCTTGAGGTATTCGGCCAATCACGACACGCTGGATAGCTGGTCCGTGAGAGTGCTTTTTATAACAATGAGCAAAGGTGGGCCGAGAGGAGCAATAATAATGTACAGTATGCAGAAAACATGTTTTTAAATTTTTTTTGAAGAGACAAAGAAATGGAGATAGAGAAGGTCCATTGGTTGAACGGATAATGTCACTTGAATCTTAATCACCTCATCCACCTCTGTGCTCTCCTTCACATCTCCTCGTCTTCCTCTGCATCTCCAGAGCTCCTTTAATTGCAATCAGTGTCCACTCAATGTCCTGTGTGGTTGAGATGATTTGATTTACGTCATTGGCGGATGTAGAGAGTCAAGAAGGTTTGGTTGTTGATTTGGAGGGCTCTCTGCTGATCAGTGTGTGGGCACTAAAGACCGCTACTTATATGATTGTCATTACAGTATCGCCAGACGAAGACACAAACACCATAATTGAACCATTAACATTAACACAGCAGCTGCTGTTACCTGTCCTGTCAAGAGTGAGTTTGAGTACTATTAACTGCAAGATATTCACCTTTTTTTTTTTTTTTTTTCTCGGTTTATTCCGCAAGAGTGCATTTAACTGACTAGAAGTTGACAAGTTGATATTCTAAAATATTTCCGTTTCAAAGAAATGCTGTTCTTCTGAACTTTCCTCTCTTCAAAAAGTCCTGAAAAAATGTATTGCAGTTTCAACATTGATAATAATCAGAAACTTGAAGTACAAACCAGGATCATGTGACTCTGATGACTGGAGTAATGATGTGGAAAATTCAGCTTCGCTCACAGGAATACAGTAAAATAAAATGCAAATGAATTAACATTAGTTTTAATGTTGTTTGCAAGCATTTCATATTTATAAGGAATAGGGATAAAGCTGGTTATTTATTAATTTAACCAGTTTATATTGCATATCCAGCCCTACTAACAGCCAGATATCTCCTGTAGGAATAAATGTGTTTATCTCCACACACCTCAAGCTCTCCCCGCGTTCACAAACCCGAAGGGCAATAAAAGATCCAGCCTTAAAGACGATTGCAGGTCCCAGTTTGCATGCTTCTTAATTAGCATGATTAGACAAAGTCCTCCCTCATTCTTTAATTACATTCTCTCTGCTGTTGTGCTCTGAAATCTCATCTCTCTTGTATATTAGCCATCTAATCTCTTTCCCCTGTAATCTGCCGCTTTTATTATCTAAAGCAGTTTTGAGCAAACCTTCAATTACTCTTTTTATCATCGTTTGGAGTCGTTGTAATCCTTACTCCACACGTGTGTCCTGCAGGATTGCTGGGATCAGGACATTGCAGAGGCTCTGAGGGTTTATATTAAGTTCTTGCTACCATCAAGGCCGTTTCTTAAGAGATGCATGTTCATGCAGTTGTTTTGTTTACTGCTGCACAAGCTTGCGCTCAAATATTTCCCTCGGCCTGTACTGTGCAAATCAATACCTCTCGACCATGCCTCAAAGGGTCAGGTGTTCAGATGCAATCTGCAGAAGAAAAGACAATTTCAGCAAAACAGATTTTAATTTCTTATATACAGAAAGAAAGATGTTGTGAAGTGGTAGCCTGTGCAGAACTTGCATGCTGGTATTGTTGACAGTTACCAGTATGCCAGACTGAGCTTTCAGATTCTATCGGTTTTGTGAAAATTCCTCTTTAGTACAAGTTACAGCATGAAATAAACATTTAACACATATGGACATTTTTTGGAGAATTTTGCAGCCCTTCAAACACTGAAAGTAACCACTTTATCAAAAAAAAAAATGATTTTATTCAAACATTTTTCCCTCCCCAAATCACTATCCTTAAGTATGAGCAATAACATAACGATATATGTCTTAAACGCCACTAAGAATAAATATATAATAAAATTGTAGGGTGAATTAATTTTATAACGGTAGAAGACCAAAAGCAGGCTGCATGAGGCTCTCAGCGCAGGGGTAATGGTTTAATATGATTAAACCTCTGTCAAGCTCCTCAGCTTGAAGCCAATAGAGGACATGAAACAAGAGTGACTTCTTCTCACCCCTGCTGAGATAGCAGCATTGTAGTCCTTCACTTCGGAAGAACTTCCTCCTGCCTTGAAATTGCAAGAGAAAAATACAACCAATTTACACGCTCGAACCAGGGTTAATTAGTCCCGTGTTTTCTGTCACTGACTGAAGAAAGTACTCTGGCCTATGGCAGATAACCTGTTTAACATACTGTATCACGTATACACAGAAGTAATATGTGTAATATATGTCTCCATTTTTAACAAAAGGCTTATTTACTTACATAAACTGACTGAACAAGACCTGTTATTAATGAGGAAATGAGCTATATGGCCAGAGGTGTAGCGTTTCTGGTTTCTCATTTACAATATTGTGACATGCATAGTTGAGCTAACATGAAAATCTCCATTTACCCCATGTTTCAAACATTTGTAATTCAAAAGCTGTCGTTTTGACAGATAAGCAGTGAGGTATTTGGTCTGTTGAATTTCCCTAGAAACGTTCCCACTGTAGAGTATGGTAATGAGAATCAGGGCTGTAGCTAGTCGGGTGAAGTTATGGGTTCAGAGGATCTCAGAACAAATTCTACATTTTAATAAGGAACGGAGCCCAGAGCAATACACAGTCAAGAGGTCCTGATTCCCAGCCATGCTCCTGAATCCTGATAGCATTGAGAAGTGAAGAAATTTAGAGAAAATGAAGTTTTAGAGGTCCTCATGAGAGCGAGAGGTATGAATGAGGATTTAGAGAGGAAAACCCACGGGAAAACTATTTCATAATATATTCACTATATCATGTAAGCTGATTGGCAGAATGATAATTTAGTTCTGTTTTGTCTAAATACAATCTGCTGCAAGTGAATTTAAATATCCAATATTTGCCAGTAACCTCCCTAGGCCTCCGTGTAGAACCGCCACTGATCATTTGTCACTGAAGAGTGCTGTAATTATGCTGAAAAATCAGCAATAAATGACATTGCAACCAGTGGCGGTTCTACACGAAGGCCCGTGCCTCTGTAGACATGTCCCTGGCCACCCCTGTGCTGACCAAATAAAAAAGTATGAATTTATTATGATTT
>JAUMHQ010000082.1:3437270-3452939 GCA_032361165.1 Enteromius paludinosus
GCTGTAAGTATAGAACGACCAAAGCCTGACAGCGGACCTAGGGGAAACCCGAGGTTTGTTGTCATTTTTTAATGTGCTCCTCTGGTTAAACACTGGCCCCTTTTGGCCCCCCTAGTAAAATTGGTCTAGAACCACCACTGATTGCAACATATTCAAACAATATATTCACAATATTTCTGTTTTGCTGTAATTGTTATGAAATAAATTCGGTCTTTGGTGAGACTACTGTCAAAAACATTAAAAACTCTTTCCAGCCCATTGGTAAAGTTATATAGCCTAATTTTCAGGAAAATTGAAATAATGATGGGAGAAAACAGAGCATGACAGAACATTTTCAGCTCATCAAAGTGAGGAATAGTTATTGTTTGTAGCGCAGCCTCTGGTGGTTTATTCTCTGGGGAAACTTGTACTACATTTGTGCTGACAGATACAGCTGCTACAGGGCAAAACCCTGCGGCTCTGAACAAAGATCAAAACCTCTGAAGAGCTCCGCCGACTTCTCATTTCCCGCTTTCCAACACTACTTTGTCTTCCTCAGTCACACAAACAGCCGCTGGCAGAATCAATGGGAATACGTCTCCCGAGCATTGGGAGTTCTGTGCTGGATGGGAATCTGGAATTCAGAATAAATGATGAGGAATTAGCCTTAGTTGGAGGGAGAGACTGAGTTCCCTCCAGATCACCCCCAGCCAGCAGCTGACGGATGTGATCTCTGAAGAACCCGTGACCCCTGCTCTGATATCAAATATTAACCTGAGCTCATTTTGGGTCGTTGGATCAGAGAGCAGATCAACGAGAGACACCAAGACGTGTCTTTCTGGTCAACTTTGTTGTTCAGAGGGTCTAGATGAATATAGTTAATATACAGTAAACTGTTAAACATTACAGACGGACCTCCTAGCAGCCGTTTGGCTCTCATACGTTCATGTGTAATTTGTCTTCTGTTACTCGTGTACAGCAGGGGGTTTTACACCACTCATGCAAACGCTCTCACACACCTGCTGATATTTACCAGGATGGGCAGTCATTGTTTTTCTTTCTTATGAATATTGACATTGTGATTTCATGCTTGTCTGTCAGCACAGTAATGATGCAGCAAGATTCTCCAGGCGACTGACAATCTGCTGCTAGTCATGTCGGATTCAGCCATTAAAGCGCACCAAGTCTGATTTGGTGATGAATACATTCGCCAAATCATTTTGCAACTTCTCATAATATGCTAATTATTATTTTTTTTGTGAATCTGTTGTCTTAGTGCAACCATGGCGTTCTTCTCAAGTGTGACTCGTTACACCAGCAGTGAATGAATCGCATCTGTTCTAGCTCCAAAACAGATGTGACATTGTAATTTGTTGCGGAGTAAAAAAAAAGTATTGATTCCTCTGTGCCGTTAAACCAGATGTGTTATTCAGTCTAACTAGATCAACTAACTTGCTTCTCAAGTTGTCAATTTACATGCTGACCAAAGAAAAGTCACTGTCCACCTATTGTACGATACTAAAAATGCAACTTATTACATTTTGAATTACAGAATCTTATCATTGCACACAATCATGCTTTCATAGCTTGTATGGAGGACAAGAAATTACTTGTTGATTAATTAATTAATGCAGAAATAAATTCACAATTAAATGTAGAAATGCATAAATGAATGAAAAATAAATGAAGAAATAATTAATTAAATGTTATAATAATAACAGATATAAATGTAAATGCGGATATGTATGCATGAATTGTTGTCATGTTTAATTGTACTATTTTTGTTCAATTTGTGTTATAATACATTTATTTCAGGGCCGGGACTCGATTAAAAAAATGTATCTAATTAATTAGAGGCTTTGTAATTAATTAAAGGAAATGAATCGTATTTTAATCGCATATAAATATTTGACCTGCAGAACAGTGAGAAGTACGTTTTTTTCATATGGGTTTTTAGTATACCATTGAATAATGACTGAATACATAAGCTTAATCAACAAAATATTGTTTATTTTTGTTCAACCAAGTACAACAGACCAGTATTGTGCCGTGCGCACCTGGTGGCATTTACAGCTGATAACATGACCGGCTTTACTGACAAAACGTGCAAACATATCGGCCGATCTGGATCGGTGCATCCCTACTTTCAAGTACATTCAGAACATTAGAAACACTAGTTGGTGCTCCGGTATAATCGGTCCGCCAAAACTCATCCAGTGAGAAACGTTCCGCGGTGCAAAAATAAGTGCGATTAAAATGCGTTAAAAAAATTATTTTTGTGTAATTAATTAATCTAAATTAACACGTTAAAGGCCCCGGCCCTAATTTATTTATTTATGTGTTTCTATATTTATTTATTCATTTGTTTTATATTTATTTATTTATATCTACATTTATTTGTGAATTTATTTCTGGATTTGTATATTTATTTATTTATACTTAAGTCATTTCTTATCCTCTCTGTCCTGTTGAGTATGTTTTGTGCTTGCTAGAATGCTTTATGTTTTGCCTCTAAATTCACCCCTTTTACTTCACATATTACGTCTTGCTAACATCTAAGCATCTAACCATAAGCATTATGTTCTAACACAGGAAAGTATCAACTTAGTTTAAAACTACGGTTTACTACAGTTTATTGGTGTCACATCATTATTGGTCGATAAAAGAGATTTTTATTTTATCTGTATTAGGGATGCTCATTTCGATTATTTCTCGTAACCGACGCTCGTTAACCGATTATTAACCGGTTAACTGACAACATTATTTTAAATGAGAATTGCATTCAATTAGAAAGGATAAGTGCCTGTGACCCGTTAAAAATAGTAATATTTGTTTTCTGCGGATTCATTGTACATGCGCAAAAACTAGCAAACAAACAAAAGACAAAAGAAAATGAAATAAATAAAGTTAGCAAGAGTGACCCAATTAATATCAAAGATGGCAACGTCCACAAAACTAAGTCTTACCACTTTCTAACGTGACAGGAGTCCAATCGAGGCGTGAGTTCTTTCATCAAACCTTCATTAACCAACAGCAGCTTTGCGCGGAGCATTTGAATCACGCACAGAACACAAAACTGACGAGAGTGGCTATTATTATTATTATTATTATTATTATAGAAAATAATATAAAACAAGATAATACAGAATTTTATTCTCAACCTTTTTCCAGGTGCCGGTCATACACAGAAACGTATTATCGTTTTTTAAATTAGTAGTCAGAATTTGAATATGGGTTCATTTCATTTCTATTTATGTATAGTTCAATGTGCATAGTATAGTTTTAGTACTAATAAACAGCCAGTATGTGTGTTAATAAGCTACTAGTGAAACCACTTTGATATGTTTTTTGCATGCAATCTGTGGCATGTTATCAGATGTTGTGGATCTGTGTGGCTGTGGCTGTCACAGGTCCAGCTGGATCAGCTAACTGATGGAGCTGCTCAAGTGCTTGGTCCAGTCTGTCCACATGTCACTTGTCTCCTGTGCTGGGATGTTAGACATCAGTCGTGTCTCACTCGGCAACCCGAAAAGTTTTCATGGTCGTGTCCATTCTGTCAGCAATCATTTATTTAGTCTAGTGTTTTCCAGTCAGCATATTTAGGAGTCATAATGTGCTCATTAGTGGAGAAAAAAGGACCTAGATTTATATTTGAAATGGGACATTGCTTGAGTTCATTCCCCTGTGCCTTAACATTTTGAATCAGTCCTGCTCATTAATATCCTAAAATAATGCCAAACCAGGCTAATAAAGTTTTGAAAAGAGCAGGAAGTGGAATTGGAGCAGATCTCAGCAGATAGAGTCAGAATTGGAGTGTTGTGCTGCTCTGTACAGACAGAGCTTGTGAATGTGCTTGAGGAAAATCAATCAGCCGCTGGGTGACGGACGGCATGATGGGTGATTTGTTGATGGAGGCCAGAATTGGTGTTGAGGAATAAACTTTACTGAGCATAAGGGATGTAGTGTAGAGTGAGAAATGCTGGAAAAGTCCATGTAAGTATTAGTATCAGAGTGAAACTAGCAGGCAACTTCACAGGTTTTTTGATGCAATATCCATGTACACCTGAATATATAAAGACAAATTGTGCAGTACAGTAAAAATATAAACTCATAGCATTATACACAGGTTGTGTTCAGTCTCAGGTTTTGGGTTTGTCAGGGTCTCTGCAGGTTTTTTATCGACTTTAACGAGGAAAATCATGATTTACTCACCCTCAAGCCATCCTCTAAATTATTATATTATATATTAAATTATATATCAGTGCTGGGCATTCATAATATATGTGTTTGTATTGTTTATAGTTATTATGTGTATATTAGAGTGCGGATCGGGTCGCTTTTTTCTGTCCGAGCCCGGCCCGTGTCTTGACAGAGCAGTAACCGAACCCCACCCGAGCCCGACAGGCATCAAGATATTTATGTCCGAACCCGATCCCAGCCAGACACAGTTAAAATCTCGTTTATATCTCATACTAATGACACATGCACTTTTTTGTGTGGAAAGCCCGCTTTTATTAAGCAACTGTAGGAAGGTGGAAATGTCAACAGATGAGAGCATCAGCGCACACGGGGCAAAAAGCGCCATTATAACACAGCTGCACAATCGCGCTGATGTGACCCGCTCGGGTAGGGTATACATCCTCTAGTGTATACATAAAGACACACACATACAGAATATATTTAGAAAATATTTAACCCCTTTAAGGACAGAAAAAGTTTAAACGGTGTCATGAAAGTCAGAGGCCTTAAATTTGGTGACAGAAGAAAACAGATCACATATTAAATGGAATAATATTTCTTGTTTACAATTAAATATTTTGCATTATGCATAAAATCTTATACTTTCTTGTTGTAAGTGATATTTTGGTTACACAATAAATCCGATTTGGGACTTAATTCTACAAAAAAAATGTAACTGACAGGGAGGAAAGACTAAACATTATTTCAATATACAGATTTTATGAGTATTGACACAATATGGTTGATTTTCGCATTATTATTGCATCAGCAAGTTCAGTATGTTATATAATGTAAACTTTACTTGTTTTGGTTTTTTTTTTTAGCTTAAATTTGACATTGAATCCTGCAGATATTGTGTTGTGTGTGTCTCAGGCTCCTGTGGAGACGTCCTGCATTTGAACAACAAAACGAGGACGGTGCATAAAATTGACACCCACTTCCTGAACATTGCAACAGTGTCTTTGTAAAGAACAGGCCTTTTGCATTTTCCTTTTAAGAGGAAGATTATTCAAATTTGGATCTTGTCTTATATGTCCAAAGTTTTCTTAAATGTGTCGTTTCTTCCTCGTGAATGTGGTGGCATCAGTTTCCGAGTGATGTTCTCCTCCTCCTATGCTGAGGAGAGATAGCAGCAGTGTGTGTGTGTGTGTGTGTGTGATTAGAGCTCTCGCTTTCTCTTTTATGTCTTCTATTCCTTAGGCTGTAGCCATTCAGATCATCTGGCACAGGCATGCTATCGCGGAGGATTACTGTTAGCATTGCAGCATGGGTCCAAATAAAGGCAATTCTCAAGAGAGCTTCCCAGATTCATTCCCTCCAGGGCTCTATTTACATTACGTAATTATTGGTATCCATTAAATGCATGCTCTCTTTTTCTCTTGACATTAAACAGGATATAAAACTGAATGGCCGACTGAGTCATTACATCACTAGTAGGCCACTGCATAACATGCTGCAAAATAGGAATTAAACCGGATGGGGCTCAACTCTGAATTTTGGACACTTACGAGCTTTGATGGCAGTTACTGACTTGCATTTAAATGGAAGGGTTTCTCAAATGGCTGGGACTTAATTTTCTCCATTGGGAGTTGTGATCTTATGTGAATGACTGGAGGGAATGCATTGCCTTGTATCCTCTTTTTTTTATTTAGATTATGAGAACACATACCCCAGTAAAATTTGTTCAGATTTGCTGTTACAGTAGACCTTTCTGAATTATCTGCCAGCTTTTTATATAAAGTTGAATATATATTGAATTATCTGTATACACTACAATATACTCGTGCGGGACAATATATGAAGAGTTCATTTGCTAAATGAAACTTCAAAAAAATGAATCAAATGAATCTATTTTTAAATGCCTATGGAAAAATATTTAGGGTTAAAAGATGAATGTTGAAACTTAAATTGAATCCAAAATGATTTCTTTTTAAGACTTTGTTTTTTATGAATATATTCTTATTTTAGATATATAATTAGATACTGAATATAAACTGCATGCACTACAAGTCCTATAATACACAGATAACAGGCACAGAACACTGATGCTAAATAAACTGACCCGCTGTTGCTCACTTCTCTGTGATTTATGCTGCAGTAGAGATTCATTAAAGCTTTTGATTCTTTTCTTACTTGAACGGGTTCACGCTACGGACTATAAATGTTGTTTACCAAACGGAAAACAGCGGTGGGCTTTTATCAGTTCTTGTGAAGCACTGAGACACTCCATTAGCGGCACATCAGTGCTCTAAAGGCAAGAGGCTAGCGTCCGCCACAGAGCTTTCTGTTTAAATGAAAAGCTCGAAAAAGTTCATTGACTCCACTGCGTAACTAAAGTCTGTTCTCTCACTCTAAAGTGAGCGCTTTGAAAGCTATTACAGTCGTTCGAGTGGACAGTGATGTTAAAGCACTAGCTCTGGTCACAGACACTAATGTGTGCCGCGATGCCCCTCGTCCCCACTTTATATTAGCTTTCTTGCATGTGACATGATCCCCTTTCAGTTCACTGGATGTGTTTTAGAGTATTACACCTGTTAGAATGTTCGGCATTCTAATGTTACCAGCAGTGATGGTGACGGAGTAATCAGTTGTTTCTTTTCTCTTACATCTACTTATCCATATTTGGAACTCCTAAAAACTAGAAAATATAATTATCTGGTATCTTTTGCTGTTTGCGAGTACCCGAGGTTTCGTGCAGTGGTGTTGAACTCCAGATGAAACACAGCCGAGCTCCCAGTGTTCATGATGTTCAGTCATCTGAAGGCAGGATTGATTTCACCCAGTATTTATGTTCTCCCAGTGGGTATGGACCTGATGCTCTCATCATTAAATCTTCTGGTCTAAAGCGGCTCCAGAGGAGATAAAAAGCACAGAGCAGCATTTTTTTGTACAGTACGTCTCACCATTCACAGAATATCAAAACGATGTTTTGCACAAAAATGCCAGCTTATGATTAAAAGTTAATATTGTTATAAAGAAGGCATATTATTGATAATGCTGAGTTCAAGAAATATCAATAAAAACTTTCCACCGTATACAGTTTTGCTGTTGCCGTTTGGGTGGAATAAAACAGCTGACAGATGTACAAAGAACAACATCTGGCTCATTCTTGCTTTTCTTCTGTGATTGGCTGTAATATGAAAGTAGTTGTAATCTCAGAGGAAGACAGAAATCATGTCTTTTTGGCAGTTGATTAAGGGCTAATACAAGACTTCTTCAGCTTACAAATGTTGGCTGAAAGCCAAAAAGCTACAGAACGCACATCATATTTTGTTAGAAAGTGTGAGGTTTTTTTAAAGTAAAGCAGACAGTTTTTTTGGAATCAGCCCCCCAAAAAAATTATATTATATAACAAATTATACAACATTGTAAAACACAATATTACATGAAATTATTTGGAGATGATCCAGTGGTGTTATTAATTATAGTAAAGATTAGGTAGACATTTCACACAAAAATTCCAGACTTATGATTAATAAGTTGTTGTTTTTGTTGTTGTTGTTAGTAATTATATGTTCAATTGTACCTGTATAATTGTAATTAGTTGACCCCCAGTTCACTGTTCCCAGATAGACCTTGCACACAAAATGACAATTACAAATTAATAAACCATTATTATTATTATAATTATTATTAATGCTTTTAATAAAGGCAGTTGTTATAACACAGTTCATCAAAGAAATATTGCAATTGGATCAAAGAAAACTTGTTGCAGTTGTCTTTTTTTTATCTTTTTTTATAATATTTTTTGTTCATGATAATAAACAAGTACACAAATGTAATTTCATGTAGGTATTTGTAAAAAATATAAGTACAATGTAAAAACAGGTATGTACACAATAAGTGCGTTGTACCAAATGTAAGTACATAGTAATTAATGTCACCTAATATAAAGCATCATAAATAATAATTAAAATAAATAAGTTTAGCATATACAGTAAATTCTAAGACAACAAACTTCAATTAAAAATAGTTAAAAACAAAAAAAGCATAAAATAAGACATTGGAAGACAAGAAAGAAGTGATACAGTATAGCTAGTAACTATTAGCACATAACTATTAAATACTGAGTGGGAAAAATGCTCCTTTTCTATCTGCTAATTGCGTAGATTGTTCTGTAAACATGAAAAGGATCAAATTTGCATTAATTAACGTTACAGAGCTGCACAAACAATGCTGTGGGCTGTTATTAGTTAGATTTTCTTTGCGCATCTTTGTTTTTGTTTCAAGTCGAAGAACGGCCTCATGTCTTCACAGTGTGCCGAGGAGCCACATTAAATTAGTTCAGTCTTCCTGTTTCTAAGCATATTACTGATGTGACTGCTGTTTCAAGAAAGAGCGGGGAGCAGATTGAATTAGGTGTGTTTTAGCGTGCTGCAGCGCTGTAACTGTGTGCATGTGGGATGCTGATGAATTAAATCAACCAGCCCACCTTGTTTTTTGATCCTCTGAGAGAATTAAATGAATTTCACTGCTAGTGCCGTTATGACGCTGGATGTTGACAGGTCATAGCACTTTCCTACTGTATGACATGATATACTATTGTCATGGTACTTTTTTCAAACTTGCATTAATATTACAGTTTCTCATTTAAATAGACCTAATCATAAGTGCTACAGTGAGGTCAATAATTATTTGATCACTCTGTGATTTTGCAAGTTCTCTTACTTAGAAATCATGGAGGGGTCTACAATTTTCTGCATAGGTGCATTTCCACTGTGAGAGACAGAATCTAAAAAGAAAAATCTGGAAATCACTTAAAGATTTGTTAACAATTTATTTGGGAATTACTGTGTCAAAGAAGTATTTGATCCCTTGCTTCTCAATGATGCTAAGAATGGTGAAGAATCAGCCCAGAACTACACGGGAGGAGCTGGTCAATGCCGTGAAGAGAGGCCTTTCCAAGGCTACTAAGACATCATGGTTTAAAATCTTGTGTCGCACGGAAGTTTCTCCTGCTTAAGTCGGCGTCTGAAGTTTGCCAGGGACTATCTGGATGATCCAGAGGAGTTATGGGAGAAAGTCCTGTGCTCGGATGAGACCAAAGTAGAACTTTCTTAACTTCGTTCGCCGTGTTTGGAGGAAGAAGAATGATGAGTATCATCCCAATAATACCATACCTACAGTGAAGCATCATGCTCTGGAGGTGTTTTTCTGCACAGGGGACAGGACGACTGCACTGTACTAAGGAGAGGATGAACATGTATTGTGACACATTGACAAAAACCTCCTTCCTTCAGTCAGAGCATTAAAGATGGGTCGTGGCTTGGGTTTGACCTCTGGAATTGTTAACAAAGGCTTCTGTACCAAATATTAAAATTTTTTGACTGAAGTGATCAAATACTTATTTGACACAGTAATTCCCAAATAAATGGTAAAAAAAAATCCTAGGATGTGATTTCTGGATTTTTCTGTTTAGATTCTGTCTCTCACAGTGGAAATACACCTGTGCTGAAAATTGTAGAGGAATTGTAAGGAAGAGAACTTGCAAAATCACAGGGGGATCAAATACGTTTTGAGCTTACTGTGTATATAGATCTTAATACATGGCTAATTAAGTGTGTGTGCCGTGAAAAGCCTGTTCTCAAGGCTAGTAAGGAGGTATTAAAGTCATGGTTTATTCTGGTGTGTGCTATTTTAAGGAGTTTTCACTCAGTGAACTTTCTGCCTTACACATTAACTAAGGATTGTTTGAGGCATATTTGCTGAGGTCTTGCAGCGTTACTGCAGGGTATCGGCATCCGTGGCATGCCATCTTTGGTTTGTCCCCAAGAGTGCTGAGAGCCGTACATGAATTCTGCTCGGAATTCTAGCTATGTTTTTTTTTCTGTAAACTTTCCAAATTAGGCTGCGTTTTCCGATGTAAAACCAGGATTCGCAAGTCCCCTGTGACCTCACATCTACATTAAATACATTTTTCTGGCATGAAGAGTGACAGGCGTGTTTTCCATGCCTTGATAGTTAGTGTTTCATTTAGCTCCTTCTTTAAATCTTTAAATGTTTTACGTTCTTAAAGCAGGCACATCTGAGCATCCAGCACTGAGATCTGTGTCACAACATCGATCCTCATGCTAAATACTGGGACTATTCACCCTTTGATCATCGCTCTTTTATATGATTGATTTAAATGCACAACAGTTCTTTCTGGTCCCTGAATCTGAAATATATCTATTTGAACACTTGTTTTGAAGGTTTCAGAGTTGTGAGTCGTTGGCCTCATTTATTATTTGTTTAAAGGCACAAGATGTACGATATTTGTTATAAAATATCCAAAAACCACATGCAGTTGTGTTCTTACGTTACCTCAAAAGTTCTGTCCTGTTCATTGCTGCCTATCAATGACACAATATCCACGGTTTCCGCCTTTGAATACTACTACCTCTGTTATTGTTTATATATTTTTTCATATTTCATAATTTTTGACCACAAGTTGCCGCTTGCCGCAAAAGTTTTGAGTACTTTCAGAGCACAGAGTTGAGTTTCGTAGCCGTCTGTCAATGTGTTCATAAAACATAACTTTTAGCCAAATTCAAAATGGCCAAATGGCGTTCATTCAGTGTGTTGCTTTGAATCTAAATAGACCATTTTTCATATCAGAAGAAAAATTAGAATTTAATTTTTAGCCCTTACAGTTCAAAAGTTATTGTCATAGAAATGAGTGAAACTCATGAATACATCAGTGCTTGGCCCCTAATAACAATGCACTAAGGGCCAGATTTACTAACAGCTTGTGGCTTTTTAGCATTAAAAAAACAACTGTCAGGTTTTAATAAAGACATGAAAACATGAAAAGGTGTGACTTTCTTTATTGCATATGCATTCTTATTTGTATGCCTATTATGTCAAAAGAAAGACATGCAATGTCTTGCCACAGCTCTCTGTAGTTCTTACAGTAAATTACACACATGTTCTTTCTCTTTGCTTTTTTATGTCAGTATGGTACATTTTAATGGTAAGTTTAAAGCAAGTTTTATGAAAGGTAATCTAAAAGTATTCAGAATAGATTAGCTAAAATGAGTAACCTGCAGTTTTCATCATGTAGTCTGTAAATGATTCACCCGGCACCAGTCTTCAGTGCAGGAGATTATTATGTGATTTTATTCAGGTGAAATGATCGACCTGTTCCGGTCATCATTCATTCCCTTGTTCTCTCTGTGAACGACTTCTCATGAGTTGCACAAAGCGACTCGTTGACTCAAAGCATCTTGTTTGAGGCGGTATGCGCAGCATCCCAACCCCCCGCAGCCGTCTCTGAGCGCTGACATCAGGATTTACAAATGGCCCTGCTGAAGGAGCCCAGGAACGGAAGTTTATTTGCACTGCTGTGTTTTTTCTGTTGAAAGTAACTGAATTCCTGCAGGCCTCTGGCTTATTTTGCAGACCCAATTTGGTAATGAGAAATGCATCTTTTTTTTTTCAAGTGCGTTTGCGCGTTGCCCACCCTTGTTGTGCCCTGAGGAATTCTGTCAGTTTAAAGCTCACAGAACCGCCGCCGTAACCCAGTTGACTATTTTCAGAATGAAAGAATGAGAAGGAGATGGTTGAGTTTTTTCCCCTGTGAAGCTATTTTGGGTCATGTATGGCCAGAGCAGTTCCCACACTTACATACCACCCCGACCCCTCCAGCACTCTCCCAGTGTCCTACACTCCTTTATTTAGTCACAAAATCTAACTACGTTATCTATATTAATCAGATTTTCTATATTGTACAGCAGCTTATTATATAAAGTATATACACACAATGTAACTATATCATTGCCCAGCTCAGCTCTAATCTGTTATATGCTACTAAAGCATATGAAGATATTAAGATATTGGAAGCAGTAAAGTATGTAAAATACACATGTGGCAGCGTCTCCAAGAGGAAGAAAAGAACCTACCTGGAAAGCTCCAGTACAGTTTTAGACAGTCGCGTAAAAATGCTGTCAAAAATAGTGCCATAAATACATTTAATTGATCAATTAACAAACTCAAATAAATATTTGGTCTTACAGCTTTTGGTAAAACAGCTTCTGTTCCGAGGTACGTACACTTCCCATAGTTGTCAGGTAGCTTTCCAGGTAGGTTCTTTTCTTCCTCTTGGAGGCATTGTCACAGTTCTTCTGGATTGAGTCTGTCTCAGTTTGTTTCCAGACAGACTGGATGATGATCAGATCAGATCTCTGTGTGGAGCACTGCTGTTGTCAGACAAGAATCTCACTGCATTATTACAATTAATGACTAAAATAATGTTTGGAAATGGAAACTGATATTTTCAACTGACACGCTACTGCAAAACATAGAAATAACCCACTTAAACCAGTTTTGTTGGCGAAAATAGTACTGTAGTAGTAATAGAACAGTACTATATATGTATTTTTGTACTTCTAATTCGCGACCAGCAGTATGTTTTGTTCTCTTTCTGCGTTAATCACTAATCACACAACGCATACGTCCTACATCATCCACTGGAATGACTTCTCCTCATGACAGTCAGATAAAGTGACAGAAGTGTGTTATGTAGGTATTGTAAAGATTCCACTCAAGGTGAGTGTAGGCAGAAACGATGGTTTTGATTTTGCCTGTCTGACACTGAGCTGTGAATGTGTGTTTGATCTCAGGGACCTCCGCCGAAGCCGGCCCGTCGCCAGGGAGGGTGGGCGGAGGAGAGCTCAGGAACCGGATCTGCCAAGTGAGTCTTTCTGAGATACATGAGCCTGTCTAAAAGCCCTCACTGTTCAGACGAACACCCCTCACACACAAAGATGAGAATGTTCCACACACTGCCTTCTCTCACCAAACCTCCGTCTTTCTCACTAAACAACAGTGTTTCAGTTCAGCATTTTTAAGTGATAACTCCATAAATTATTATACATTTCATTATATTTTTAGCATGTATCAGGCAACTTTTGGACAGCACACATTATGGACCGCTGTGGTCTGTATGAATGGCAATGCCCGTAGCACGGGGATGTTGTGATTTATAAATAAACAAATCACCAAAGATGTTTTATCAAAATATGTTTTCCCATCATTAATCGTGTATGATGAAATGAAGACAAATGCTGACATGATATTCTGATGCATATTTCATGATTTAAATGGGAGCGCTAGGTGTCTGAATTTACAGTGCTTCAGAGACACACCAGCCTTTCACTTAAAACATGCAAGGATACCATACAAGCATATCACGATATAGAGCAATAAAATCGGGCAAGCTTATACATCTTACAAAAAAATGAACAAAGACTAAAGACTGTTTGAATTAAAGATTAGTTATAGTATTGCTTTCGTGCACTTACAGTACTTTACTTTCCGATAGGCTACAATCGTCACGTATAAGATCAGACTGGAGTTGTTCAAATATATTCACATTCAAACAGAACTGGTTTTACTATCTCAGTCGTGACATATCCTCTGGGTTTGAGCGCATTGAATAGCATTATAATGTAGATCAAATTTGGAGATGAATAGTAGGCCTAAACGCTGCGCAATAATAAAACAATAACACTAAAAATAAAATGAAAACACTGTATATTCCGAGTATTTCTCCAGTGTGAGCAGTCGCAGGCACATTACTCATTAATTATCTCATCGCAACACCGCTTACAAACGGCTCACTTACATAAAGTTTCATGGCAAAAAGGAATATTACACATATGGTATCACAACAAATAAACCTGTGCTATGGGTATTGCCATTCATTCAGGCTACAGCGGAAGTTATTTTACACATATAACGCGGCGCGTAAAAAAGGTCCATAGTAATTCACCAGTAATTTTGTAGTACTACTGAGTATTTCTCATCATGGTTTCCTTTATTTTTGTCAAACGTGTGTTCTTTGCTTAAGTTCTTTTCATCAGTGTTAATATCCTCCTACAGTATCTCCGATCTCATCTGTTTGACCTAATTTCATAGGTTAAGGACTAAATAGGACTAAAGTTATTACTAAATCGAATGCTTTTGGATTTTTGGAGTAATGTTTTTATTTTTTATTGTTTTTGTAAAACGAGTGAATCCAGCATCAGTGCTGTAGAGTTTGTTGTGAACCCTCTAGACTCCCATTAGCTCTGGCCCCGCTGCAATGAGGGTCAGTCGCCACATGATGGTGTCATTTCCTGTTAAATGAGTTTTACTGACCAGAATTACTATGATCGCTCCTACTGGCAGCGTTTGTCAATAATTCAGCTGTAAACGCTAATGAAAGAACACAGAAATACCCATATTTCCATATGAAGCTTTTGATTAATAAGCATATATAATTACCATTCTGAATGAATTCAATCAAGCATATTTTTGATGTACATGTACCCTGAAGACTTTTAAACGTTCTTATATTTTGAGCATAATTTCTGTGCATGGAGTGCGGAGTGTCAACCATAGCACTGAAAGTCCTGTAAATCCTATCAGAGAAAACCCCAGAATCAGCTGCTTAAAGAAGAGCGCTTCAGAACAAAGCAGTCTTCAGTGTGATCACATGATCTGCAGAAATCATAATAATATACTCATGTACTGCTCAACAAACATTTCTGATTATGATCAGCGTTGAAAAGAGTTGTGCTGCTCAGTATTTTTGTGGAAACCATCATGCATTTTATTTTTCAGGATTCACAGATGATTAGATTTAAATCTATAAACCAATCAACAAAATTGGACTTTAGACTTTTAAACGCTAGTCCATTTAATGCTTAAATAAATAAGTACAAGAAAAAGCATTTGAAGTTTTACAGATATTTTTACATTTATGGAGTATAAAAACTTTTGTATGTCATTAACTGATGCAATATTAATATATCAAAGTTAACAAGTGACCCTGGACCGCAAAACCCATCCTAAATCGCTGAGGTATATTTGTAGCGATAGCAAAAATACATTGCATGGGTCAAAATGATTTATTCTTCTTTTATGGCACAAATCATTAGGATATTTGGAAACACTTTATTCTGATAGTCCACTTTAGACTTTTTACTAACAGTAAGTAACTATAGTACATGTTAACTAGCAGTCATTCGAGTATTAGTAGACGGTCTGCTTAACATCTTCTGACACTTTATTTTGATGAGTCCACTACGTACTACATACTGACATACTAAAACTTTACAAGTATATGTCAAGTTATTGTACTAATCCTAAACCTACCCTAACTAGTCTACTCTGAGAGTTAGTACACATGTAGTGGAGAAGTAGTCACAAAGTTACTTATAGTTAGTAGAGAGTCTAAATGGACTATCGAAATAAAGAGTAACCGGATAAAGAGCATGTTCAATGAAGACCTATTGTAAATGTCCTACTGTAAATGTTTTGAAACTAGTGGTGGGCCGTTATCGGCGTTAAGGCGCTGTGTTAACGCGAGACTCTTATCGCGCGATAAAAAAAATATTGCTGTTAATCTATTGACAAAGTTGGGTCGGAGTATATACTACAAGCTATGGTGACTTTCACCTTTAGCGCGGATGTATAGCCGAATTACAC
>JAUMHQ010000082.1:3486878-3500660 GCA_032361165.1 Enteromius paludinosus
TGACTTTTCTCACAATTGCAAATTTCTATCTAAGAATTCTTACTTTTCTTACAATTGCAGATTTCTATCTAATAATTATTTTCTCACAATTGCAAATTTCTGTCTCGTAATTATTTTCTCACAATTGCAAATTTCTGTCTCGTAATCCTTACTTTTCTCACAATTGCGAATTTCTATTGTGTAATTCTTTTCTCACAATTGCGAATTTCTATCTTGTAATTCTTACTTTTCTCACAATTGCAAATTTCTATCTCGTAATTATTTTCTCACAATTGCGAATTTCTATCTCGTAATCCTTACTTTTCTCACAATTGCGAATTTCTATTGTGTAATTCTGACTTTTCTCACATTTGCAAATTTCTATCTAAGAATTCTTACTTTTCTTACAATTGCGAATTTCTATCTCGTAATTCTTACTTTTCTCACATTTGCAAATTTCTATCTCGTAAATATTTTCTCAAAATTGCAAATTTCTGTCTCGTAATCCTTACTTTTCTCACAATTGCGAATTTCTATCGTGTAATTCTGACTTTTCTCACAATTGCAAATTTCTATCTAAGAATTCTTACTTTTCTTACAATTGCAGATTTCTATCTAATAATTCTTTTCACACAATTGCGAATTTCTATCTCGTAATTCTTTTCTCACAATTGCGAATTTCTATCTTGTAATTCTTACTTTTCTCACATTTGCAAATTTCTATCTCGTAATTATTTTCTCACAATTGCGAATTTATATCGTGTAATTCTGACTTTTCTCACAATTGCGAATTTCTATTGTGTAATTCTGACTTTTCTCACAATTGCGAATTTCTATCGTGTAATTCTGACTTTTCTCACAATTACAAATTTCTATCTCGTAATTCTTACTTTTCTCACATTTGCAAATTTCTATCTCGTAATTATTTTCTCACAATTGCGAATTTCTATCGTGTAATTCTGACTTTTCTCACAATTACAAATTTCTATCTCATAATTCTTACTTTTCTCACATTTGCAAATTTCTATCTCGTAATTATTTTCTCACAATTGCAAATTTCTATCTCGTACTTCTTACTTTTCTCACAATTGCAAATTTCTATCTCGTAATCCTTACTTTTCACAATTGCGAATTTCTATTGTGTAATTCTGACTTTTCTCACAATTGCAAATTTCTATCTAAGAATTCTTACTTTTCTTACAAAGTAAGATTCAAAAAGATACAAAGTAAGATTACAGATTCCTATCTAATAATTCTTTTCTCACAATTGCAAATTTCTATCTCACAATTCTTTTCTCGCAATTGCGAATTTCTATCTCGTAATTCTGACTTTTCTTACAATTGCAAATCTCTATCTCGTAATTCTTACTTTTCTCACAATTGCAGATTTGTATCTCGTAAATCGTACTTTTCTCACTATTACGAATTTCTATCTCGTAATTCTTACTGTTCTCACATGTGCAAATTTCTATCTCGTAATTATTTTCTCACAATTGCAAATTTTTGTCTCGTAATCCTTACTTTTCTCACAATTGCGAATTTCTATCTAATAATTCTTACTTTTCTTACAATTGCAAATTTCTATCTCGTAATTCTTTTCTCACAATTGCGAATTTCTATCTCGTAATTCTGACTTTTCTCACAATTGCAAATTTCTATCTCGTAATCCTTACTTTTCACAATTGCGAATTTCTATTGTGTAATTCTGACACTTCTCACAATTGCAAATTTCTATCTAAGAATTCTTACTTTTCTTACAAAGTAAGATTCAAAAAGATACAAAGTAAGATTACAGATTCCTATCTAATAATTCTTTTCTCACAATTGCAAATTTCTATCTCACAATTCTTTTCTCGCAATTGCGAATTTCTATCTCGTAATTCTGACTTTTCTTACAATTGCAAATCTCTATCTCGTAATTCTTACTTTTCTCACAATTGCAGATTTCTATCTCGTAAATCGTACTTTTCTCACAATTACGAATTTCTATCTCATAATTCTTACTTTTCTCACATGTGCAAATTTCTATCTCGTAATTATTTTCTCACAATTGCAAATTTCTGTCTCGTAATCCTTACTTTTCTCACAATTGCGAATTTCTATCGTGTAATTCTGACTTTTCTCACAATTGCAGATTTCTATCTAATAATTCTTACTTTTCTTACAATTGCAAATTTCTATCTCGTAATTCTTTTCTCACAATTGCGAATTTCTATCTCGTAATTCTTACTTTTCTCACAATTGCGAATTTCTATGTAATAATTATTTTCTCACAATTGCAAATTTATATCTCGTAGTTCTTTTCTCACAATTGCACATTTCTGTCTCGTAATTCTAACTTTTCTAACAAATCTGAATTTCTATCTCACAATTCTGACTTTTTGTTTTGCAATTGTGAGTTTATATCTAACAAGTCTTTTTTTACAATTGGAATGCAATTCTGACATGCAGTACAGTACATGCAGTTGTGAGTTTCTCGCAAAATTTATGCTGGCAATTGTGTCATAGTTGTGTTACTTATAATATAAAGTTATACAAAATTACTTATAATTAATAATTGTTTTGACAATAACATAGTTTCGGGTGTATCGGCGAACGAATTGCCCGCAGCTGTTAGCAATCAGCTAAACAATCCCCTTGTTATGATCGCCCAATCAAACCCTTTCCGAAGCACTATAAAACCACAGCTTCCCATTCATCCACATCTTGCTTTTGCAAACCCTCCTCCTCCCCTTCTGCCTCCTCTTAAACACAATTTCCACTCCGGGGGCAGCCGTAGTTCGAACTGGACGCCGAACCCTTACCCTCGCTAGGGTTCCAGTCGCTAGGGTTCGAGCCTGCCATTCTCCCGGCCCACTCCCTGGACAGCAAGCCAAACCCGCTTATCAAATTTTATATGAGGAAGCGTGAACACTTGAAATAGAATGTCTACCAGAACTTACTGTAAACACCTTGTCAAAAGTTATCTGAAAAGTTTAAACAAAAAGTGCAAGACAAGTTGGCAGGAACTATGTCACTGCTTCAAAGTAGATTAAATATGTTTGTAATTGTAGATAAACAAAACATTGTAGTAAACATGTAAATTTGATTAAAACTTGATTTAATCACTGAACAATTCACAGCTCTGGCTCTGGCTCTATGCAGTCAGTAACCTTGGCAATGTTTCTGTCAAACAAGACACGTTATTAATTTGTTTACTCCGAGTGCTATGGTTTATAGAAACACAATGTATGTCGGAAACTGCTTACATCCACACCAAAAGGCACACGTTTTCTGCTAATTCTCTGACTTTATGACAATAAATCTAAATATTTTACTTGCACCATAATAATAGATAAATCATTATCATTGGTAATAGAGCTTGAAAACAATATGAATGTTCACAAATATAAATGTTAATCAAACCCTGGGTTCCTGCCACTGGCGTCGTCACATATCACTTCACATTCAATGGAAACCCTCACTGTGAAGCATGATGTGCTTTGAGTTCACTTTAATTGAACAAGATTACAGTCCTGAAGAGAAGCAGCAGAATCAGTCACACATTTGTATTGTACTGTGACAGTCAGAAACACACACTCATCCATCACTCTTCATTCCCACTCAGAAATCATTCACCATCGATAAGTGAGACTGTGTGTGGGCGATATACCACTGGAAACTTCTAGAAATTTGTCTCGCGTTTATATAACTTTAAAGGAGATTTTCCCAGTATTTCAATTTAATTGCACCCTCAGATTTCAGTTGTGAAATAACAAACCATACATCAATGGAAAGCTTATTTATTCAGCTTTGAAAGGATGTTTAAATCTCAGTTTGGAAAATTTGACTGGTTTTGTGGTCAACAGTCACATATTGTATGCAAAAAAACGTAACTATGTAAGACAGGTATTATGTCCAGTTGTATTAAAAAATAGTAGGCAAAAAGTATCCAGATAATCTACTTTCATGTGGATTCTGAAGTGTGCATTTGATGGATACTTTACTATCCCATGAGGCCGTGGGAGAGGATTTATGAATGGCAGTGAAGCGACACAACTGACGTAGCTGGGTCATGTGACAGTAACAACAAGGCAGATCTAGTACATTGGAATTTTTATTTATATACTGCCCTCCAAACGTTTGGAAACACCCCTGGCAAAGTGTGGTTTTGGATGATATCAGCAGAAATCCTTTACATTAATGTAACTTGATATTATTATTGAAGACCAGCAATAACAATTTTCATTTTGATTACCTAATAATGGCAAAACATGTCAAAAGTTCAGCTGCTATGGGAGGAACTGGACCGTGATGTCCGTAAGAATTGTCCAACCAGTGGAAATCATCTTTGGGCAATTCTTCAGGAGGCTTGGAGTAATATATCAAGTCAGTGTTTAAATAAACTGACAACTCGAATGCACAGATCATGCAGAACTGTAATAGCTGCTAATGGTGAATATTCTAATGAATCGAAAATGTAGGCTACGTATTTTCTATGTATAAACTTTTTGTATATATGTTTTCTTAGTTTGTGTTGTCCCTTATCAGTGCAAAATTAACAAAATTAAAACGGGTTCATGCCAATACTGTCCGAAACCTCCCTTTTTTAGGGCGTTTCCAAACTTTTGATGTCAGTGTACTACTCATATTCATACTATATAGAGCATAATTATTTTTCAACACAGATGTGTTGATAAGCCCATTTCAGTGACTGTGAGATTTGTTTGCCGTGTTTTTGCCAAGTAAGACATGATCCTGGATCAACATTATTGTCCAAAAATATAAACTTATCCCAATCCTTACCTTTAAACCTACCCCTACCCAAAATGTATGCCTAAAATCAGTGGGAAATGATGGCTGATTAACAAGGGTGTAGAAGCACCTAACTAAGATTATAAGCCTAAACAGATATTTCCAGAAAAGTTATTCCTCAATTCTGATTGGTTGATTGGAATGTTGTTCCAGGATCAACAAGGATGTTGTGTTCACAGGGTTTGTTTTCTAAACATTGTTCATTATTAAGATAATACATTAAAATATTATGATATGGCACACCGGTTGGCAATATCAAGCAGCAAAAGGAGCTGTTTTGTACATGCTGAGAATAGCTGAAAGCGAATGACACCAGAAGCCAGACAAATTTACAAATTTCCTGCCCTTTTGAGTATAAAAGGGTGGATACTGAAGTAAATTCAGATTCAAATGTACTAAGGGAGAGACAGCAGGAGAATGCTTTCTGTACACAACTAAACATGGGGATATTTCTTTACTTAGTCATTGTTTTTGATGGTTTTGGGTCTACTTTAGGTTGTAAGGATCTTTGAAATAGCTGAAACTTTATCATCTGGTCATGATCAAGAGCTGCCTGGAACTACTTTGGATGTGCATTTGCCTGAAAATAATTGCACGCCTCAGCCAATCAGATGCCTGCAATATAACCTCAATTTTAAGTGGCCTCGTATCTGCTGAGTTTTTCTGCCGCAGGTCTTGGGCATCTTGTTCAGATTGATGGCAACATGGATTCTATCAAACAACAGATAAAAAATCAAAACCTGACTGTCCCTGCTAGAAATGTCATGATGGTCCATGATTGGATCATCCATCAAGACAATGATCCAAAACAAACCCCAACAAAAGAAAAAAATAAATGGGTCACTGAGTACAAAATGAACGTTCTGCAATCCTAGTTCCCTGACCTGAACCCTAAGAAAATGATTGGAGTGAACTGAAGAGAAGAAGCAACAACATCGAGCTTGGCATTTGAAGGATCTGGACTGGAGAGATTCTGGATGGAGCGAGTGATCTCCTATAATCAATCATTATATAGACTTAGAGCTGTTATCTTGGTGGTTGCAAAAGTATAGAATAAAAGAAAAGTAAAGAATATACCATAAAATAAAGTATAGAGCAGGGTTTCTTAAATCTTACCCTGGAGGTCCAATGCACTGCAGAGTTTAGCTCCAACGAAAGGCAAGGGACAGGGAAGGGAAGGGGAAGGGGACGGAAAGGGGACGGAAAGGGACAGGGCAGGTGGCCAGGTATGGTTTCCCATACTAGGAATTTTTGTTCTGCGTTTAACCCATCCAAGTGCACACACACAGCAGTGAGGAGTGATCAACCACGCACACACACACCGTGAACACACTCGGAGCAGTGGGCAGACATTGCTGCGGTGCCTTGCTCAAGGGTCTCACCTCAGTCGTGGTATTGAAGGTGGAGGGAGTGCTGGTTATTCACTTCCCCCACCCACAATCCCTGCCGGACCTGGGACTCGAACCCGCAACCTTTGGGTTACTAGTCCAACTCCCTATAATGCACCCTTTAATAAGGTACAAGGATATACCAAGAGATAAGTGGTAGGGCAGATATGATTTCTCCAGTGAATAGATCATGATTTAAATAATAATTGGGTCTCAAATAGTTTGGGGACCAATTCTTACTTACTATTAGCTATGCCTTTGCCTCAACAAACTCCTAATTTGCTGATTATGGATGACCTGCATACAGTATATCACCGAAGTCTGTCACTTTATTTTACATGAATGTCTGGATATAAATTGGTTAAATATTAAAAAGGTCAAAATATAAAAAAAAAAGAAAATGAAATGTGCGCACTGAATCATTGTTTTGTAATATATGCAATATGCATTTTTCTGTAAATTTTATAGGGTAAATTATAATTTCATTACAACTTTTTTTTTTTTTTCAGGGGAGGAGGAAATAGATTGAGGGTTGAGAACCAGAAAGCTGTAAGTGACATTTCACCAACTTTACCGCAGAGCCAAAACAAAAAAATGACCATAGTTTGATCTGACTTTGTGTCCTGATTTCAGTTTTATAATACTAATTTTAACACTCATGGATGACCGTGCTTTTTCCATGTAGAAAGAGCTTAGTAAGAGATTTCATTTGGGGGTTTTAACCCCTCAATATCAAACACCATGAATCTTTCCGATCATGAATAAATGTAAAACATTGAATAAATGTAAAAGTACATTAATTCAAGCAGTTTGTGCTAACCAGCTAAACCTTCACACCTACTGTAATACCAATGTGCCAAATCCAGGCTTATTTAGTCTCTGGAAATGTACTGTAATGGTTCAGCCATGAAACCTGCAAAGCTGGGGAATGAGAATGAGTTCTGCTGTGAGGCTTTAAAGCCTTTTTTCATCCAGCCGCACAACAGAAACACCCCGGTGCTGTGCTTACAGGTAACAGACGCTGAGACATGACGCTTACACACCAATGCCATTCGACAGCTCTTAAGAAGTTTATGATCAAAACGTTCTCTCTGCGGCATCGTTGCTGTGTGTAATCATGTGTGTAATCACATTTACTTGAATGCATGGCTGTCTAAACATCACATGCGGCACACCGTGGGTTTTTCAGTTTCATGTGTGCAAATGTACACCATTATCGTCTCTGCGAGGATCTTTAGACAGCTACGCCATCCAAAACCTGCTATACTCTCTTGATTGAGGATATACGTTTGGACATAGCATTTGCTTTCTCCGTGTGTCATTAGCTTGTGTATCTTGACATGAGTGAAGCCCTCCTACCCACAGCATTGCTCCTCATTATGACACTGTCAGCTGGAGCCATCGCCACCGGGACTTCAGGAGCAACACTCAGGAAAAAATACTGCATTTGCGTCACTTGTGTTTGTGTGGGCAAGTGCAGTACAGCTTCCAAACGACACTTCAGCTGGGCCAGTACTCTACATTTGTTACAGCAAGACTTACAAGACAGCTTCAGCTTAATCCATTTGAGCTGTTTTCTATTGCAAAGCCAATAGAAATGCTGTCGATGTGCATTAAAGGAGTAGGTCACCCCAAAAAGGAACATTTTCTGGAAGTTCACTCACCCTCAGTCCATCTAAGATGAGTTTGTTTCTTCACAGGAACAGATTTTGAGAAATGCAGCATTACGTACGTCACTTGCTCAGCAATGGATGCTCCAAGATCCTCTGAAGTTCAAGCAGCAGCTGATAAAAACATCACAATAAACCACAATTGATCCACACCACTCCAGTCCATCTGCTAATGTCTTAAAAAAATAAAAGCTGTGTGTTTGTAAGACACAAATTCATCATAAAGATTAAGTTGATTTTAATTACAAGTCCATAATTCGTAATAACACTTCCTCCACTGAAAAACCCATCATCTGTTGTCATCTCGCATCAAAATTCACCAATTTATTTGGTTTTGAATATTTTAATTTACAAACGATACATGATTTTACTCCTGATTCAGAAAAGACTACTTTTTCACTGGGGAATGCAATAATAATGGACTTATATTTTAGCCTGAAGCTATGGTTTTGAAGTAAAAACATCTTAATCATGGATTTGTTTCTTACAAACATGGAGGTTTTCACTTCTCACAACACTAATTGATGGACTGGAGTGGTGTGGATTACTGTGATGTGTTTATCAGCTGTTTGGTCTCTCATTCTGACGGCAACCATTCACTTGCAGAGAGTCTACTGCTGAACAACTTATGTACAACTAAATGCTTCCAAATCTCTTGGTTGACTGTAAAGCAAATGTTTTTGCATTTTTACATTTTGAGTGAACTATTCCTTTAAAGAATGAAAGTTATATATTCTGAACAAGAGACAGACTTCACTTCAGGCCCCCCAAAAAGTCTTACCATAGTGACTGTTGAGTCACTTTAGGACTTTAAACTTGCATACAAAACCATGAAATTTTTATAGGCCATCCAAATCTCATCAAAAATTTGTATAGTCACATAACATCCACTTTGCGGATACAAGGAAAAACAGAGCACTTTCTTCCTCACAAGTCAAATACATAACAAGTTCGCTCTCATTAAACTAAAAATGATTTACATAATGTCCGCTGTTTGTTTGGCATGCAGAAAACAATAACGAGCAGTATGATGCTGCTGAGCATCTGACATGCAGAAGTTTCTCCACACAACAGCTCTCAGCCTTTAATTACTAAGCTCTCTTGATACATAGTTAATTTTGATTTCTCTCATAGCAAAGCAACATGATTGTAAACACACAGTCCATTCTGAGCAGGTCATTAGAATCATCATGCCATTTTTTCAAGGCATTGCAGAGAACAAATAGTCATTAGCTGTGGCTTAGTGTCTGTCAGGGAGTTGCCTGACAGATATTCTCAGGTGATTTTTAAGAAAAGATGGAGATCACATGCTAATGCTATTGACAGACACTCACTTTGATGTAAGTATCGACTTCTCTGTCTCCCCTCAGTGGCCAAACTGCGTCCACTTAAGAAGATCCGAATCAGACAAAAACACCAGAGACTGAGATTGTATTTGTTCTTTCATTCATGTGTGCAACTAAGCTTATTTTAATTTAAGTATTTTTTCAAAGCATTTTCCAGTCTACCTGAACCATTACAGACAATATTTCAAAATATTCCACATTTTAAAATTAATGTGCGATTTTGTTGTTTTTGAATGCCTATACAATTACGATTCTTGTTATTATTGTTGACGTTGTTATTACGTTTAATACAAAATATACTATCTAAAATGCATATATCCAATTTAAAAATATCTAATTTATCTCAAATTAAATACTGCCGGTTTTGTTACGCATTATACGCACGTCGCACGCTCATATCATTAACACGACTGTTTTTAGTGCCAAACTAGCGACTGCGTAAAAAAACCCTAAAAAGTTAAAACATGTTTAATGCTTTAAAACTATCTGGAAAGAGCTCTCGTTCTCGTCATTCAGCAGGGTGGATTACACATAACGAGCTTGATTCAATTAGCAAACCCGTGAAATCCGAGAGAGAAGTGTTTTAATGTATTTCTGCATGGTAATGCGACGTTATTACTAAGCGAACAGGCTCGGGGTGAGATGGGGACTCGAGTGTGCGCGCGAGAGCAGCAGTAACACCCATCAACAGATCCGGATCTGACACAATCATGACTGAGGAACTTCAGGAGCTGGGAGCTGGAGTCAGTCTGATGCTGGAATTAAATCACCCAGCAATGCGGAGAAAGCGATAAAAAGTAACTGTGCGACTGCCTCACAGCACAACTCGCACGTGCGAGGTGAAAATGAGCAGGGCAGAGCAAAACCAATGGGCTTAAAACGGGTAAGTCGACTGTGCACTCTCAATGTTTTTGAGTTTGGGCTTGTTTGGAACGAGTCTGTTTATATCTGCATGTCTTTTGCATTTGTTTCTGTGTGTAACATCGCAGTAGTAAACGCGGCAGGTTAATTAGAGTCTTTCAGACTTCCAAAAACGCGGTGTAGGTTCGAATTTCGCTAAACAAAGCCTTTATTAATGCGCCTCTGTTACGCTGTTCGCTTTCTCTGTGGCTGAAATTGCCTTGGACGGGAACAGTGTGTTTTCAGGCATGTTAATCATGATGGAAAAGATGTAAGTTACGTAATTAAGAATGAATATTTATGTCAAAGCCGTGTTTGAATAAAAACACGGCTTCTGTTTACTACCATGCTGAAGAATCCATGTCGTATCTTGCAAAAACAATAAGATTTCGACTATTTTAAACTGCAAGCTTGATGAAACACTTATTGTGAGCTTTATGGGCACTCAATTATATATTTTTAATATGACTGTGTTTTAGCTAGTGCTTACCAGATCATAATTTGTACATTCAAGAAGTTAGGATTGTCAAAGATTGCCTATTTAGGTCGATTATAAATGGCCGAAAGGAATAATAATAATGTACAATCTGTAAATTAGTATTAAAAGAAACCCTGATTAGTTGTTGGCAAAGTGAAAAAATTATGTGTAACTATGTGTGTTTGTCTGCTGAGACATGTGAAAGACCACCGACCTCCTATAACGTCCTGTTAAATTGACAAGAAAGCCAATTGACATGTTGATTGTAGTGAGCTGCATAGTACAAGTCCTTTGATTGTTGGATGACGTCTGGGTCAATTTTAATAGCATATTAATCGTCATGAGCTGGCGACGGTGGTTTTCCTGACACTCATGATGTACAGAATATTTGGCGCAAGGGCTATTAATTACACTGTCTTTCTTATTGATAAAAAAAATGCTATGTTTGATACATGTCCAAAAATAAAGAAATGACTTCAAAGCCTGTTAGAGCTTACTGAATAGTGTGTACAAATGAGATTTCTATAGATGTACATGAATCACTCTTGCTGTGTTAAAATGATATAAAATAACAAGAAGGATAAACTTACTGCCACTTCAAACTTCTCAACAATCATTTGTTTTTTCTGTCCAGCTTCATTTATTAAATTCATTCATAATCCTGATAGTTTTGCCTTTATTAGAGAAAATTACCCCCTCAATTAAAAACTAAACAGACCCCAAACCTGTCACACTCATCCAGCAAAGTTTTTTATAGTGTTCTTAATTGATGTTATAATCTGAATGTGATGTGCACATCATTTTTTCTTTAATTGCCTCTCTTAATTGTACATATTAGCCGTATTGATTGCAACACCTTGGTAATGGGTTCAATTCTAGGAGAATGCAGAGAGTGAACTGATAACAACTGAATCTTGAATGCAATGTAAGATGATTTGGGTAAAATATTATACAGCATGACATGAATAAGGCATGAATATTAATGCATATCAGTTTAATATAGTCATTTTAATCGATTCTTAACTTTAACTTATATGTATCAAATATATTAAAATATAAATAGTATAGCACTTTTGTTAGGGTCTCTTAACTCTTCGCTAATTAGCATGCATATTGCTAGAATATTAGAAAATTTATTAGTAGAATTAAGCACATATTAATGCTTTATTTTACATCCCTAGTCCTACCCAATACCTTAACGTAACAACTACCTTATTAACTATTAATAAGTAGCAAATTAGGAATTTATTGTGCGAGTTAATAGTGAGTAAGTGTAATAACCAAATAGGACAGTGAATATGATACATATTCAACATCAACATTAAAATAAATACAAATACAAAATTCTTTTTAGTTTTTTTAGTTTTGAGAAAAAATGCCACTTTAAGTGTTTTGTTGTGTTAAATTGTTAAGAGTACTAGCAGTTTTATCCTAAACTTTTTGAGGGTTGCCTAGCAGCTCAACTCATCATCACTGCAGACATAAAACAAAAACTGAATGACAGAAAAACAACGCACTTATTGCCTTCGCATCCGTTTTACAGCACAGCAGCGTGAATAACGTCGGCATCTATTAAGAACAAGCTCAAATAGCTCATATTGATTCATGGGTGCCTTTATAAGTCTCTAACTCAGAGTGCCATTGCAGAAATCTCCCCATCAGCACTATTGAATTTCATCTTCCCCGGGAGACACACTGCACCGCAGCGCTCATCATCAGCACCATCACTCATACAGGCTCCTGTACGGCAGCCTAACATCTTGCTTTTCATCTCTCAGCGCTCCACAGGACCAGCCTGTCCGTCTGTCTGAGCTGGAGAGAGTGTGTGTGTCTTGTGCTTTCATATATCTATACAGAGACCTCCAGCCTCCTGTGTGCTGTTATGAAGTTCACAAAAAGGAAATCAATGTTACAGGCATCTTGGAATTGATCTGTGCTGATTGCTAATAGTGATGACAGTCTCCACGGTCTTTTACCACCGCTTCTATAGATCTCAATACAGACCCACAGGACTAAAGAAATAGAGTGGATTCTCAGCGATTGTAAGCGTAATTAATAGAGCAAACAGTTGTGAGAAAGAAAAGTAAGAAAGAAAGAAAGAGCCAGCAGACAGATCTGCCCACACTGTCTCTTAAGGCCAATACACATCGCACAGACAAATGCAAACAGACTCCAATAGAAGAGTTGGCTTAAGTTGTCTTTAGAATCTTATGAAAAATAAGAATCATGTTCAAACCGCACCAACAGATACTGATCAACTGTCACTGACTGGGAAAAAATGGATGATCTTATAATCACAATCCAAATTTTACTCTTATTAATGTATTTGCATGTCGTTACTCAAATGAAAAGGCGGAGAATTAAACAAAAAAAGGCTGTGGAGGCCGTGGTTGTAATTTAAATGAAAACTCAACCAACATCTGACAGGAGTACCACACTGATCCAACAGTGTTGGTGTTTGTTTGTGCATGTGTACAGTATGTCTGCATGTTTACATGAAAATACATCTATATATATATATATATATATATATTTAACTTTAAAACAAAATCAGGCAAGAAGTAAAAAAAAAACAAAACAGCAGTGCGTGCCAGTACATTACTGAAAAAAACTATAGCAAGGGTTTTAGCTTTTATGGATTGAGCATAAAGCGTAAATCACTTTAAATTGAACAGTATTTTAATATAAAATTATATTAAATGTCCCATTCGATCTAGCTTTTGACCATATATAGTGAAGGAAAATCATGTTAAGTAATTAAAAGTAAAAATAAATAAATAAAAAAGTGTTTTACAAAGAAAATTATGAAAACTTTTATTGTGTTAAAACGTTTTTTTTTCTTTTAAAAGGCTGTTCTGAATAGCAGTACTGCAAATACAATCAAAAGAGCGATACTGGGAAATATTATTACAATTTAAAATAACTGTTTTCTATTTTAATATTTTAAAATGAAATTTATTCCTGTGGAGCAAAGCTACATTTATGTATCATTACGCTAGTCTCCAGTGCTGCTCAAGAAACATTCCTTATAATTAATGTTGAAAGCAGTTATGCTGCTTTACATTTTTTTTTTTATATATTTTTATGATCAAAGTTAATAAATCTTCTGTAACATTATAAATGTCCTTAAAGGGATAGTTCACCCAAAAATGAAAATTGTATGTTTATTTACTTACCCCCAGGGCATCCAAGATGTAGGTGACTTTGTTTCCTCAGCAGAACACAAA
>JAUMHQ010000082.1:3526440-3538935 GCA_032361165.1 Enteromius paludinosus
ACCAGTTTACAGGGCGATGTTTCCAAGCACTTTCAGGCTTAAATAAAGGCTGTTTTCGTTTGAATTACAATGCCTATTGTATGTCTATTTAATGTTCGCGGGTGCGGGGCGGGGGCGGGTTGTAAAAATAGATACAGTGGTGCGGGGCAGGCTGGGGTGGTCCAAATAATTTCATAAAAGCGGGACCCGCAGGTTGGAAAAATACCCGCGCATCACTAGAGACCGCCTCTTGCTAACAACGTAATGCACATGTGCAACACTTGTGCATCCTACATTCTGTGACCATCAGAGTACATGTAAGCAAATGCACTGAGACTATAACTAATCAGAAGATTGAACTGACTTCGGATACTTTAGCATGACAATATCAACAAATCCATCCCCTACACATCTTTATCCATGATGGTAATACTGTAGTTACACTTTTATATAACAGGGCTGCAAATCAACCAAACCCACCCAAACTAACTTGAACATTAACACACATAACATCACCAATACAAAAGCCCAACTGTCTAAACTCTAAAGAAATACCCATAATGCACCTGGCTGCAAGCGCCGACTGCCAGATCATTAGAGTATTCTAAATTGATTCTCAATTATTGAAATGACTAGACTATTCATTATGTTTCATAGGTAGGTCACAGGTAGGCTATGATAGATAATAGAAAACCGCTTAGGTGAGCAGATAATTTGTTTCCCGTTTAGTGCTTGTGGCGCCCCCCAAAAAATGCCGCCCTGCCCCATTCGCCCATGCCTAAAAACGCCACTGGCTTTGATGCTAAAGTGGCCATTTTATAGGTCATTCCAGATTGTTAACGTTTATGATTTTAAGCTTCCCTGTACTAGTTTCCTATTTTTTTTTCAGTCCTGCTACATAAAAGCATCCACTGCTCTTCTCTGAGGGGGTGTTTCGTGTATTGTGTTGTGTGCTTTACATGTAGCGCTGAAGCCAGACTAATCAAAAATGCGTAGTGCCTTTGGGCAACTTTAGACTAAAAGGCTTTCCTCTCTATTCATGCCAGATTTCTGTGTGTGTATGTATTGTTGCCACATGCACAGTTGGAGAATTATAAGTCATTTAGAGTTGCCTTAAGTTTCTTTTTGTCCTAAAACTGGTGGGTGGCCAGTTCTGGGCACATTCGCTGTTCTTCCATTCTCTCTCACACACATTTAGTAATGACCTTCACTGCACTTCAGTGTACAGCCAATGTGTTAAAAATGTTATTACATCTCTCTGGTTTCCAAGAACCTTGTCTTCAGCATTCATGGAACATATTTGTGTCTTTATGATTACAAATTACTCAGAAATTACACAGTTTCCCAGACACAAGTGTATTATGTGAAATTAAGGTGCAAGCCTTCAAGTGGATGCTAGTCAAGTAATTACACTACAAGCCACTCAAAGCTTTTGAATTGACTAAATAATTTAAAGCTTTAGCTTTAAAGTTTTTGATTATCTAGACCAGGGGTCCAAACCTGTTTCTGGATGGCCACTGTCCTGCAGAGTATATGCTGTGTTTTGTTTGAGTTCTATGTAGGAACTTCTAACCGTTTACATTACTGTGTTTTCATTTTAAAACAGTGTTTTAGAATGAAAACTTTCCTCGTTTACTCTGGCGTTTCTGCTGCGTTTCAGAAACGATCTCCATTTACACTACACAACCTAAAACTCATGTCACATGACCACTCATGCACGTACAACCATAGATATGTGTATGTTAATCAAATTGCGGACACAACTGCGCTTGAAACAATTGCATGGGGATCTACCAACACTTATCTTTGAGTGCAACAACGAGCGTGATGTTATTGTTTACGTGGTCATCAAAGATGCGTAGAGCGAATGTGGGCAGCCATTGTTTTCCAAAGTCTCAGTTTGCTCCATTTACACAGAAACGCAGCTCGCATTTTCAAACTAAAATGGGGTCTGCCGTGTTTTCAAAAGTCTGTTTTCAAGGGTCAAAAACTCGGATTAGTGTAAACAACAGGCGTAACCGTAGCAAAAGTTATGCTGTTGGAGGAATCGAAACAACCCAACTTCAGAATGTAATTCAGTGGTTCACACTGTACTATCCAACCTCTATTTGTGGATATGGTACCATGGCTTTACCTGTGCATATTTCCACTTTTGTATGCCTTTTTAATCAACTGGTATTGCAAGAATGGACGCGTTCTTGCAGCATTAGGTCCAATCATAATTACTGTAAATGCACCTAGCTAATCAAGGTCTTCAGATTCATTATAAACTTCTAGGCAAGTGTGTTGAAGATACCTGGGGCTAAAAACTGCAGAACATTCGCCATCTAGGAATATTACTCAATGAATTGAGTCTCAATCTTTTTAGTGCAGCACCCAGGGACATGAATAGTGAAACATCTGCTTGAAATACAGCAACATTATTTAAAAATGTTAAACAAAAATGTACACTTAATTATGAAAAACGAACTATTATCCACTATATTGAGACTGCATACTGCATAATGACCCTCAGAATGATACAACAACATGCAAGACCCTAACCTTGAGCTCAGCTAACGTGGTTTTTCTCTTTCAGGGCGAGTGCTCCCAGAGGTGCTACAACATCTTTGTGCTGGAAACAGTGTGTGTGGGCTGGTTCTCCCTGGAGTTTCTGCTCCGTTTTATCCAGACGCAGAGCAAGTGGACGTTCTTACGCACACCCCTCAACATCATCGACGTGGTGGCTATCCTGCCCTATTACATCACTTTGATAGTGGACTCACTGTCCGTGAGCGACCGTCCCACCGGCTCAGGAAACAACTACCTGGAGAAGGTGGGATTGGTCCTGCGAGTTCTTCGAGCATTACGGATCTTCTACGTGATGCGTTTAGCACGTCACTCTTTGGGGCTGCAGACGCTAGGATTGACCGTACGCCGCTGCACTCGAGAGTTCGGACTGCTCTTGCTGTTCCTCTGCGTGGCCATGGCCCTGTTCTCTCCGCTGGTCTTCCTGGCGGAGAGCGAGATGGGCGCCAAGCAGGAGTTCACCAGCATTCCCGGGAGCTACTGGTGGGCCGTCATTTCGATGACGACGGTTGGATATGGTGACATGGTTCCTCGCAGCATTCCGGGCCAGGTGGTGGCTCTCAGCAGCATCCTGAGTGGAATCCTGCTCATGGCATTCCCGGTCACATCCATATTTCACACTTTTTCACGGTCCTACCTGGAGCTTAAAGAGGAGCAGAATCGGGCCACAAGGCACAAGCCTGATTCCCAAGACAGCACCAAGTCCCAAAACAGTGAGGATTCACAGGACACTGACAGTTCCTTACATGGGATCACAGAGAGCGCCGCAATTGGTGCGCATCACCGCAGATCTGTAGCTGTGGCAAGTCTAGGAGCACCACAGGTCAGGAGACCACTAAAATCGTAATGCAAAGCTGCTGACCGTAAGACTGAAGAAAAAAAAAAACAATTACAAAGATATGCCACAGGTGATCGGCCATAAATAGTACCTGTACAATCAGGTGACTTGACAATAATAGAAAGTGGGAAAGGGGTGTTAAAATGAACAGGCTTGTATGTCCAAAGCACAATTATTGAAAGGGTTAGTTCACGCTAAAGCGAATGTTCTGTCATCATTTACTAACCCTCATGTTGATCCAAATGCGTATGACTTTTTTCTTTCATAGAAAACAATTGGTAATGTTTAGCAGAATGCTAATTGTTTTATATAAAGAAAGTGAATGGATACTAAATCTTTACACCCATTAATAAGTGACTCATGACTCATACTATAATATTCAAAGCTTTTTGAGGCCACAAGGTGACTTTGTGTGAGTAAATGATGCACGGAGCATCCCCTCCATGTTAGCTCTTGAATCTCATTCTTTTTTGAGTATTCAAATGTTTCACATCAAGATATATCAAAATGCATAATGTTCAACTGGTCCTAACTGCACCGCTCCAAGCAGAATTTGAACCAATGTAAATTGGCATAGGTGGCGTGCACGCTAACAGTGATGTTAAAGACGGCAGCCTTTAGTGTTTTGTGCCTTGAGGTCAGTGGTGTGAGGTTTACCTGCACAGCTATCTACCACTTGGCCCCTGTTACACTCACTGCCTAAACTGCACCACTGTAACTGGTCCAGCATGCAGCCTTCTAAAAAGGATTTGAACCAGTGTCGACTGGCATTGGTGGTGGGCTTGCTAACAAGGTTGCTAAAAGCAGCAACCCTTAAGGCCAGAGCTGTGAGGTTGACCAGCACAGTTAACTAACAGCTTGCCTCAATACACTAACTTACTAAACCTTACTTCCATTCGGGTCACGGCACCAATTTCACCTCTTTAAATTCCACTCCCATCTGGGTCATGGCACCAATCTAACTTGTCCTACTCTTACCATTTGGAGAGGGATTTGAACCAGCTTAACCAGTATAAGAGGAAGGCATGCTAACAAGAACCCTAAAAACCAAAGCCCTTCAGGGGCGTGAAGATGACCCGTGCAGTTCTTATTAGCTTTCCTCCGTTATACTCACTTCCATTCGGGTCATGATACCAATATAACTGGTCCTACTCGCATCATGCTGAGAGGAATTTGAATCAGCACCAACTACACTGGAAGAGTGCATGCTAACAGCGACACTAAAGCCCACAATATACCTCTTGAGGGAGGTTTACCTGCACACCTCTTAATAGCTGGCATCTGTTGCATATTTCTCTTAGACCTCACTCCCACCCAAAAAACAGCACCAATTAAACTGGTCCTACTTGCACAGTTCTGAGTGGAATTGGAGCCAGGGTTGAATGGTATGGATGGTGGTGCACTGACAAAAACTAGTAAGTCTCAAGGCCAGGGAAGAGAGGTTTATGTGCATAGTTCTATTTTACATATGCAGTAGTTCAATTGACTCTGTCCCCATTTACTTTTTTTATTGTATGGAAATTCGATTAAATATTTCCTTTTCTAGTCATATGAGTTTGGAGTGGTATGAGGGTGAGTGATGACTGAATTTTAATTAAGCGGGTGTTCCTGGTCGATGAATGCTCCTACCTGTGAAAACTGTATGACTGTGAAGATTACCATTTTATTTTGCATCCACCTTTAAGCTTAAATCAGCTTTTCCCTGGTGTCAGAGGATACAGTGTTACACCGTTCAAAACAGGCTATTAAACTTTCATTTACGCTTCTATATAGCTGATTTTGCAATAACTGTTTATGAAAACACAGTCACACACATTTCTGTATAGCTCTGCTTTTAGATGCCATAGTCTCAGGATCTGCCGGTTGTAATAAACAGTGAAATGCCCTTTAAAAGAATAAAGGTTTCTTATTTTCAAACTGCCTTGAGTGCTAGATGGTTCATAGTATTCAAAGATTATATACTACACTACAGGTTAAAAAGGGAAAGTGAACTGAATGTTACTATAAAATATGTGCTTAGACATTTAATAAGTTTATTCTTGACCATGGTATATACATTTTAAAAGAATTTGCATGGTATTAACATCTAATAACATTTAATTGGTTTGTTATACTGAGTCCAGTATTGAGTCCTGCACATCTGTTCCTATAAGTGATTAAATACCTGTGACAGAGGGTCAGATTGTCCTGAACCACATTGACCAGTATCCTTATTGATTCTACTCAGAGTCCTGTGCTGATAAAGGCACAGAGACCATGTGTCCTGCCAGTACAAACACTGCTAAAATGACCACAGTCATAATGAATGCACTCTCAGGTTCCCATTTTAATAAAATCTGTTCAATGCCTGCGCATTATACTTTAAAAAACAGGCGGAAATGTCCACAGCCTGTAGCTAAGACTACAGAGCAACGCTCAATTATTTCATTTGATTTGTGAGATTTACCATTAGATGTAGTTTTGTTCAGTAAATGTGATTATTATTCATACATTTGAGCATTTTTAATGTCTTAGTGTAATTGATAAGATAACATCAAATGCATATGTGGGACATTAAAAACGCTATACATCTATTAATTTATATAATAATGACAGCAATATACATGCAGAGTGTTTAAAAAATTTATTAATAAATCTTGCTATAAAAAAGTAGCATTGCAAAAAATATGACCCAAAGTATCCAACTCAATATAAACAGAACATTTGGCTAGACAGGCAGTAAACAAAAAACAGAAATATCAATACTGTTTGGAGTGCATTGATAGAGTAAACCTATGTATCATCATGTGAACCAGCGTGTACACCAGTTACTTGCATTCAATGACAAGTACATGAAACAGAAGATAGATTAAAATAATGGCAATATACTGGAGAATAAAGCAATTGTTTTATCAAATACAGCAAAGAGAAATAATATATATTCAAATGAAGCTCAAGTAAGATACATATTTCAGAACAGCAAGTAAAAAAAGATAGAATAAAATAGAAAAACAAATAAATAACAGCAAAAGTACTAAAAAGTTGTCCTTTTAATGAAAATCCTCTTGTCTTTGTAATCTAAAAGGGGAGAGTTTTATCAGAGACTCATATCTCTTCTAAAGCCACCAATTTTGTCAAATTGTATCTCATAATTTCATATCTAACATACTGATAAGCAGCATCTCTCATAACGTTTACTGGCATGTAACACCCATGACTATAACTACTGGACCAGAATTATTCAGCAAACAATCCTTTTCTTAAAAAGTATTTGTCATATTTTTGACGGAAAAAAACAAACAAATGATGCAAAAAAAAGATGAAAAAACATATTCTCCAACATTCGGAACAAACAAGGATCCTCCACCCCCTTTTGTCTTTACTGTAAGCATCCTGTTTTGTTTCCTTGCAACACTAATTGTCTTATTGTCAGTAAGAAAACAAAACAAAAATAGTGACAAATACTGAAAGTGATTTTTTTTTGCAGAGTTCTGTCATATTCAGGACTGATGGTTGACTGGAGCACTTGGCCTTAAAGTCAGAACTCTTAAAGAGGTCAGTGACTTCATATTTTCACGTGCAACTGAACTGATTGTATGTAAATGAATTGGGCTTGATATCCATATCTCCAAAAATTTAATCTTGGGCAAGACACTTTCATCAAGTTGTGTGGATTTGTGAACTGTATGAGGACTGTCTCCTACCAAACGTTTTTTTTTTTGTCTTTTTTGGTTCAAAAAGACACAGGGCTCTTCACTGGGTGAAACACCACAGCGAGCTGCTGAGGTAAAACCAGTCTGCTCCAAATAAAACAGTATTCACTCTATTAATCTCATATAACAAAAAAGCTTTTGTACATTCATCCATCTGAAGTCAGATGCATTTCATTCTGAGAGTCTGTAAGGCAAAAGTTTTCATAAGCATGATGATACCTTGGGCTGGTTTGTGTGTGAATGTGTAAATATAACTGCATATCTTTATGATATTGCATGTAAAGTTTGGTTCGATGTATTTATACAGTGGCACCAAAAATCAGGACACGTCATGAAATAGTTTACCTAACAAAGAAAATTTGCTTCAGTTTTCATCAGAACATATTTGCAGAATTTTATCATTACTGTACATAACTCACCACTGGATCCTTTGCAGTGAATGTGTGCCGTCAGAATGAGAATCCAAACACCTGATAAAAACATCACAATAATCCACACCATTTCAGTCCATCAGTTAACCTCTAGTGAAGAGAAAAACGTTTTTTAAAAATCATCATGGCTGACGGCACCCATTCACTGTGAAGGATCCATTTAGTTGTAAATTTCTCTTCAAATCTAGTGAAGAAACAAACGGATGAGGGTTTGAGGGCGAGCACATTTTCTCTTTGGGTTAACTATTCCTTAAGCAACACTTAATAAATGAATGCCATTTCATTACATAAAAAAACCCCAAACAAACAAAAACATGGCATTAATTTCACGAAAAGCTAAGCACAAAAAAAGTGAAGTTAATTGCAATAAAAGAAATACTATCATAGTTTGATGTTGTGCATATAACACAATGACATTCAGACATATTTAAGTGTGGCTTAAGTGTATCACTTTTCCAAATATGTTTTGGGGACACTGTATAAAGCTGCTGTATATATGCATTGTGAGGGGGTTTTACAGGGCCTTGGCGCTGGTGGTGTGTGTGGTGTGTGAGACGGGTTTCTGTGGGTAGCGGCTGTAGTAGTACACTTGGAAGAGGATGGTGAAGTCCACGAACACCTGAAGGAGGCCGCAAATCCAGAACTGCACGGGAGCCTGAGTCAGCAGGAAGTAGCCGGTCTTGAATGTGTCTCCACTGGTCCACATCAATACCATCTTAATACTGGAGGGACAGGAAGTGAGAGAGAGTTAGAGTCAGAGAGTGTTATTAAAGTCTGGAGATGTGAGAAAAACGAGAGGCAGATCAAAATCACAGGCAAAGTGCATTTGAGGTTTAATACCAGTGGTGAGTGCTATAATGGTGCTAAATATAATACATTTAAAGTATAAATGAATTAATTAATTAATAAACAAAACAAACCAACTTTAGATGTAAAGTAGTGTAAAAAATATTTGGCAAATTTTTTATTTTTACTGGAAAAAAAACAAAACACAAAAATACTCTGTTAATTAATTGATTTATTTTGTTTGCAGAATATTGACATTCTTGGCTGAGAAAGACTAATTGATCAAATTCGCTGAATTTAATTTTAAAATCTGTAAATAAGCATTTTTCTTAAGAAAGTACTAGACTTCACCCAGGTCAAAATGTCTGAATAATTTTTGGTTCCCAATTTTACAGTAGTCTCATGTTTGAATAATATTTGGTGTGGCTGTTTATTCCATAATATCTGGATTGTTTTCTCTTTTTTTAGCCAGAAATCTTTAAGCAATATAATACAAATGTATTTTTCTAATAAAGTCTAATGTAAATTTTTGTTATTTTAAGACATTTTTACTGAAAAATCTAAGAGATTTTTTTTAATAGTCTAAAGCAAATGTATCTTATTTTAAAGCCTTTTAATACGGTGGCCCAGTAGTGGCATTACTACAACACAACAAAATAAAACAAAAACAAGCATAAGCTCACAACACAACGGAAATGCTCCCGATCACTAGGGGGCGGTTGGTATGCAGAAACAGTTATTGTGCGAGGTACTCGCGAGCCCTGGGGGCTGTGTTGGTAGTTAAATATTGTTGGTACGACCCACAAGATGGACAATACATCGCGAATTGAAATAACCTCAGGGAATGGTTTTAATGCTGTTTCTGCAGACTAACTGCCCCCTAGTGGTCGGGAGCATTTCCGTTGTGTTGTAGACCTTTCTCACAGAAACCGGAAATACGCAATCGCAGGGTATGCAGACTTCCTGTGTAATGTCAACACAGCAGAAATCTGGGTAATTTAAAAATTGAGATATTTTACAAAACTTCCCTCACGGGTTTGCCTAAGTTCACCTTTGCCGACTTGACAAGTTGAGTCGTTGAGGAAACTCTGTGACAAAGTGGAACAAACTGGATAAAGGAAATAAATGTTTCCACGAAGAGTTTATCCATAACTTTCAACGTAACAGGGACATTTTAAAACGCTTAACGTGGCTTACGCACCTCAAACCTGACGAGGGAAACCCAAATCTCCGTCAAACATTCCTTGTAATAGTTACTAACTACTGTCAAAAGAACGAGCCCATCTTCAACAGATAAAGTGAATAATATCACGCTAAGCATTTTCTCCCCCATAGAAGTCCATTATAAGAACAGCTAAACGTGATATTATTCATTTTATTAGCTGAATAAGAGCTTGTTCTTTTGACAGTGGCAAGTCTTTACCATAAATAAAATGTAATTATAGTATAGTATAGTATGCATGTAATTTTGATTTCTAATTTTGTCACTTTTTAAAAAAGTATAATAATTGACTGTAATGCTTTATTGAAGGTTACACTTAAGTATTTCACATATTTTAATCGTAGAGCTTTGCCATTACAAAAATATTAATTCTAAATATTTCTAAATATTTTAAATATACATCAAAGCATATTTAAATCATAATTAATCACATCCAGAATTACATTATGTGTCTACTTTGTTTATTTACAGTATATATTTTGAAATGTTTGTGTATACATTTATATTATTAGAGTTTACATTATACAGTATATAAATATGTAAACGTGACACATTGTCTTAAGTATATACATCCATGTGTTTGTATACACACACACACACACACACACACACATAATAATACATTAATATATTAATAAATATACATAATAAATATACACAGTACACATTCAAATATTACTGTATGTACACAAAATATTTATTTTGAATGCAATTAATCGTTTGACAGCACTAACATAATTATGAAATTAGATATAAACACATACTAATTCTGGACATCACTATTAATTCCCTCAACCAAAGCTATGATATAGACTATTTATCATGCAAGCTATTTTTATGGTGTGATTGCATTTTGTTCCAGTCCTTACTTACTTTAATCAAAGGATCATCTTCAAAACTTCACCTTGTGTGTTTCACTAAAAAGTCATATGGTATGTAATTGCAAAAATAAATAAATCATTTTCATTGTGGGGTGAATGATAACTTTAGCTGTCTCCTCAAGTGCAGAAAGCTTTGTGTAACCCTATTCACCAAGAACGAATCGCATTTTTAGGAAGAAGAATAAACAAACTTCCTTTGTTCAGCCATATTTGGTGCGTCAGCAACTTCACGATAGATTCACACACACACACACACACACACACACACTTTGACCAGGGGAAAACTAATTCCACCTGCACAAAGCTGTTTCACAGTTGCCGTTTCGTAATAAACAAATAAATTATTCAAGCTGTGCATTTTACTTTTAGATTTCCCAGAATACAGCACTGCACAGCACACCAATTATTCATTTCAATTTTGTATTTTTTGTGGTTTGTACTGAAGGACTTGAATCTGCTGTGAATCTGACATTGAAGCAAACAGCCTTAATGTATGATTGTGTTGACATTAACATGAACACATGCAATAGGAAGAAAAGTATTCCAATTAACCAGTCAGATTTTTGTCTTAGCTTTTGAGTCGAGAGAGAGTTGTAGGAGTCAGGATTAGACACAGGCTGGGTGATGCTGTTGAGTTTAGGGAACATTTTATGACTAGGTTTGTTAGAAAGAAGTGTTTTCTGCAGTCCACAATAGATGTTGATGCACATCGCCCTGTTTGGCGTTAAATATACAAATACATATAGACACTTGAGGAAAACACTAAAATATGGATCAGTAAGATTTTATTTAAACAATAATAATGATAATTAATACTTTTAATCAGCAAGGGCATATTAAATTGATAAAAAGTTTATATTACAATAAAAGGTCAATCAATATATCACCAAAATTTATATACATATTTTTTGTTTAGCCAAAAAGTGTTGGAAGCAGCTTTTTCTGACATTTTTTATTTCATATTTATATTCATATTTTACCGATTTATTTTTATCACGTGCAATACTTTTTTTCATAATGATTAATTTTTATAATTTGCATGATTCATTTTTATATTTATTAATGACTGGTATTTAAACTGGTCAGTATTTACCCTGCTCTAAGATATTCTAAGGTACTGACCATTAAAAATAAATAAATAAAATAATAATAATAATAATAGTCATTAGCGGCTATTATTTTTATTTCACAGATTTACTATATTTTTTATCTAACAAATATAGCCTTTGTTGAGCATAAGAGACTTCTTTCTAAAACATCATATTGATCCCTTAACTTTTGTCCAGTAGTGTATATTCACACTCAACCCAAGCAGAATGCAAGACTTCATGAGATTACTGTGGTGTGTCTTTCAAACAGCAACCTCAAAAAGTATGAGTATACAAAACAGCTGGGTGTAAAGAACAAATCAAAGAAAACTGAGGAGTACGAAACACTGAACAAATCTTTTCTTGCCCAAAAGAAATGGAGTCAGGTGAGAGTGTGAGCAAAGAGCCGGGGTAAACACTGTTTTCTTATCTTTGTTTGGCTCTGTGTAACTCTCAAAGCAGAGCTGAGAGCCGGCCTGATCCACGGCATCTGATAAAAGGCCACTCTGAGAGCTTATTACAGCAGCACATCCTAAAGAGATGAAAGAGCACTCTTAGCGCCGCCGGGCCACAGCGATCAGCCCCTGCGACAGAGTAATAAACCACTCCACACTCCACACAACAGCACAGCTTAATGAGTGTGAGCCATGATGTGGACAGGGTCACGGTCGCTTACATTGTTAAAGCTGAAATATGTTTTAAAACACTGGGGAAAAAAAATTACGATTGTTTCCCAACATGTTTCCTTAACACACTTACAGCCCAGGAGCTGCTGGAAACAGAGCAGAAAAAAAGAACAGAACAAACAAATAGGGATGCACCGAATATTCGGTCCAAAAGTGCATTTTCGGTTTTCAGCCGAAATACTTTCATCACTGAAACAACACGGCCGAGACAGTGTGTTACACATTCATTGCCTTAGATCAGTGGTTCTCAATCCTGGTCCTCGCGCCCCCCTGCTCTGCATATTTTGCGTGTCTCTCTTTGTTAACGCACCTGATTCTGATAAT
>JAUMHQ010000082.1:3555975-3567833 GCA_032361165.1 Enteromius paludinosus
TTTAACACAATCTAAATAAACGGATGACTTATTGAAAGTTTACATTTTCGCGCTGTTGTGACGACGCGTGACACGTGACAACATCAATATGGCGGATGTAGTACGTCCGAATTCCATTCATACTACCTCCATACTATATAGAACATACTGTTTTAACGGTCGGGTAGAACGTTCAGTTTTAAATGTAGTACCTACTTAAGCAGTATGCGATTTCGGACGCAGCATATATCATGCTATATTACATGAATCGTCTGAGCTGATTTGATACTTTTATACTGTACATTGCAGTTGACTTTCTGAGTCACCATCACAGACTTGTCTATCAAGCTGCACACATTACTCAGGATGTTTGCTTTTGTAGCGTTAGCAGAATAACATCAAGGTTTTGATAGTCAAATGAGTTGGAGTTTTTATGTGCTGCAGTCACAGATCTGTGTGTTTAATGATTTGCTGTTTCAGCAGGAAGAGGATGCTATTTAGGGAAGGCCTGGTTCATTCAGTTAGATGATTTTTTTTTTTTAATTAAGTCAGTTTTACTGGCAGCCTAAGCCTGAAAGTTTAACTCTCAAACCCCGTTTCTGACCTTCCTGTAATTCTGTATGTATAGAGAAGTGGTTTGGTTATGCAGCATAGAGAAAACACTATATATTTGGGTATTAGGACTAAAATAGTACAGAATTTTTCTCAGATGTGTTTTTTTCCCCCTAAACTAAAATAGCATCCATGTCTTATTGGCCCTTTACACCTGTTGTAATGTGACTATTTGAATGTGGTTCGATTGATCACGTGTGATTTGTTCACCTGAGACAGATGTTAGTACCAGATGTAAACATGACATTTGTTCTCATTGGTTTGATTGACAGTTTTATTGAAGCCACGTTCACACAGGAGCAGAATACGGTTGTCTATCCTGTATGTGGGATTGACAACCGTATTTTCTTCACAGCTGCGAGTCTCGAAATGTGTCGTTCACACAGGAGCTTACAGTTGTGTTTAGAATTCTCTCTGTATGAACGTGCAACGGGATTCAAGCCTGTATTCCTTAGCAGTGACCATGGCGACAGTGACCTAAGTAGTGGTGAGCGGAGAATTTGAATCGTACGCAGAACACAAAACCGATGGGAGAACTGTCTCCGGTGGAAAACTGACAGGATGAAACTTTAAGATGACGCGTATCTTATTTCTCCATTACTCCGTTAAAACAGACGTGAAAACACAAACCACACGGTAGACATGCACTTGTGTGGCAGAGCGGCTCTGTCTCGCAGTGTATGACGTGACAGACGGCTGGTTGTCCAGTACTGTTCCATTCACACAGAGTGTGTGTTTTAAGGTGTAGTTGTGAGTTTGGTAACAGAATGCGGTTGTCACACCCGTAAATAACCAAACTGTGTGTGAACTTCAGTTGTTATCTATCTTTGTCTCATTCTGTCTCTTTGTGTTTTATTTGATGTATGTGGATGCTTTTCTCTCTGCCTGGTGGAATCTGATCCTCTCTTCATCTATTCATCCATTGATCGGTGGACCAACGTGATCTGAATGCTCTCCAAAGTAGCAGTAAGTATGCAGAGTCATTTCAAACACCTGAACAAACTACAAATGGATATGTTGTTCAGCTCCCCAAAAGACCTCTAAAATCTGATATTCTAATTGGTGTTTTAAGGCTATTACAAAAACTCATATTTAGAGTCAATGGTTTGTTTAAATCTGTAATTTTAAGTATTATTAAGCTGGAGTGTCCCACATTATTTATGCTACAAACATGAATAATGCTTCAGAATCCATGGTATTTTTTAAAAGCAAGCATATTTCCCCTGCTGGCTAATGAACTTGAATATTCTGCACAAATTTTTTTCACATTTTGGTCCATTTTATGCAAGCTTTTGATTCAAAGTAAAGTGAAGAAATGGCAGATCGGTTAAATGAAAATGCAGATTCTACATGCCAGATGTGGCTTAATTCAATCCCACTAAACCAAATACAGGAGTGCAGATTTAAGATTCACTTCCGTATTCTTCCTCTACTGTTTGCTGTTTGGTCATGTGACCGAAATTGTGGTGTTTTGTGTGATTTGTCGTGGTGTAGAAAAGGTCTTTAAGTTAACGAATGGAACCAAGTCACTTCCAGATTATTTTGTTTTAGAAACATGTACTGTCATTTTCTTCAGATAATGGAAAAAATATACTTTTGTCATGAAAAAAGCCCACACATTATTGTAGCAATGCTTCTGTGCTGTTATTTAAGTGTCAAACCAAATGTTTCTGAAGATTCATGAAGGTGTTAACGGTAACCGCGTGCAGTGGTGACAGATGGCTGCCTATGTGTTTCTCATTTGTAGTGTTTGGTCAGTCAAGCCCGCTTAAGCCATTGACTGTGTTTGGTTTTGGTCTACAGCAACAGAAGAACCTTGAGGGGTACGTGGGGTTCGCAAATCTCCCCAACCAAGTGTACAGAAAGTCTGTGAAGAGGGGCTTTGAATTCACTCTCATGGTCGTTGGTGAGTATCTTTTGTCCTGTTTAACACACTGTCTGCTGGCCGTTGAATTCCTCTCTTAAATGAAAGCTTACATGTCACTTGAAGGCACTGATAACTTAAGCCTGCAATGGGTGTTTTGCATTATCTAATAGACCTTTTCTTTATTTTCAACGTTTTACGTTTTTGGAGTAGTTCACTCATTTTACTCAACCAAAACCAGCAAGACTTTTTCCATGGAGCACACAATAAAATGTAATGTCATTCCCCTTCCCATTGCATAGAAAAGAGCAGCTTGAACAGTCAGCTAAATTTCTTCTTTTGTGAGAAAAAAGCCAGAATTACACAGTTGTTCATATTTATACCTTATTAAGAGTTTATATCTTGCAAGTATAACATCTAAGCTCCCAATTGTGAGTTTATATATTGAAATTCTGACTTTAAAGCTCACAATTGTGGAAAATGACACGATTAAATGTTTTGTTGTTGCAGAAACAGGTTTCTATAGCACAGTTATATGGGTTGAAATGGCATCAAGCCCAATAAATTATCCCTGAATTGTAATTTTTGCGTAAACTGTCCCTTTTAGAATCAGATTGTATTTCTTTTTGAGGTTTGCGACATGCGGAAAAAAGCTTGAGCGAAACATTAATGAAACCGGGGTCAGAAATAGAGGGCTGTTGACCCCGCCTGCTGCGCTATGTGGATTATATGCGCTCATGTGTCTAGCGGTATATGGTTTCACGCGGGCCGCTTCATGCCAGGCGCTGGCAGCTGTGCGCTGAAATGCATCGGTGATGGATTTCACATGGCAGAACAGAACCAGAGAGCAGGGCTTGAAGAAATGAGCATTCAAAACAAATGTGCTTTCCATTCTCCCATGGACCTGGGGATTTTCCCCTCCATTGGAATGTGTGTGTGTGTAAGCGTGAACGTGGCCTAGTGGGTGGGAAGTTTCCTGTAATCCCCATTCATTTAGCTTGGCCTGAGGACTCATATCTACCTCCACCTTCAGCTCTTCAAACCTCAAACTGGCCCTGACGCCCACCTGGGGTCACTGAAGCTGCATTTCTGACATGTCAGTATTCCAGAATTCCATCTCCACAGGATTTTTGGGAGCAGCTACGTCCTGGAGTTTCTACCTCTGCTGCACGCTGGGCAGGAAACGAGCTTTTAGATGGCAATTTGGTGTACAGCGTGTAATTAGAATCGCATAGTAATTGAAGAAGTGCAGTGCTCTCTCTCTCTCTCTCATTGGATGATAAAGACCAAGATGTTGTTGTTTAAGACCGGTTGTCTGTTTTCGGTGGGATGCACGCTGTGCTTGTCTATGGTTTCAGACTAGTAGGATTGAGTCATGAGGCTGGTTAAAGTCAATATTTACCAGTGGTTAACCAGCTGCTTGTCAGGATTGGCCTTGATCTTGGTGTGTGTAGAGGCACTGAAGTCCATTCTTCTTTCTTTCCCCTTCTTTAGATTTGTTATTGTCAGTGTTAAGGATTATTGGCTTCGTTAAAAGAAATTGTTCACCCAACCATTCCTTTTTTGGTGAACTATTCGAGTAAAATTTTTTGGGGGAACTATTCTTTTAAGCTTTACTTGTTGATTGCTAAAACATGTTGGTTTGTCTTCCTGTTTTTTTTCAGTAGTTGTACAGCATTTGGGTACTAGGGACCCACAATGTAATATAAATATTGTGCCTCTGTCCTTTAAATCAAAACGATTTCAAGCGATTTCAACATTGATACCACTTTATTTATTCAGAAATGCAAGCATCTTAATAATATCTAAATGATTTGGTAAATCTTTTTGCAATGTCTGTTACACGTTACATGTAGTTTCTGTAGTAATAACATAAATGATGCATAATTACATACAAATAAGCCTAAGCCAAACTGGTAATTAATGTTTCTCAGTGCTGAAATGTGTATATTACACTGTTACAAGGTCATATTAAAATAAAGTCAAGCTGAAAATCTGCCATAAAGGCATCATAAAACAAAACTATGTGACTCCAGTGTTTTAATCCAAATTTTATGGAGCATGAGCTTTGTGTGCGGAAAAAAACAGCACTTCTGCATACTGTAACTCTCTTATTTTACATTTTTGGGTGAACTATACCGTTAAATTGTTCATTCTGACAGCACACAGGTCTTTTTTATCCATGTCAGTGAAAGTTCTTAGGAAGTTCGTAGTAGACTCTGTCCCTCCTTTTCCTGCTTCCCAGCTCTCCCCGCCCCTGTCATGCGATGGGGAGTTCCTCTGGAATAAACCCCCCTGGTTTACACAGCTGTGGGATATTTCCTTTAAAGGAAGCAAGCCGGACCCTCGCCGGTCCTCCTGGTGGGCTTTGGGCTGAGCTGCTCCAGTGGCAGGACTCTCACCTCGCTCTGTGCTCTGGCTTTCCATAACACTCAGCGCCTCTTGTTTAGATTTCTCCGATTGCAGCAGTTCGGACTTACTGTAGTGTTTTAGGAGTGTGTTCAGTAATAGCTGTTGTTGGTTAGACGGATGCGTGTTGCGTGTTGTGTGTTGTTCTTCCTCTGCTCAGGGCAGGCCTGTAAGGATTTGACACGGCACAAACAGAGAGTTTCGTAATGCACAGAGACTGGGCGGGTTACAGTTTTGCATTTTTGGGCGGCTGACAGGAAAGCCCTGATCTGTCATCATTCTTGAGGCAGAGTTCAATGAAGGACTCTGTAATTAGCTCTGGTGTTAAAATGCTAAGCCTACTGCTCATAGTCACATTTCGGTTCATCTATCAATGTCTCTCTCTTTCCTCGGTGCTAAACATTGCACACACACTCAGATCCCTAGCGTGGAGTGATTCAGAGCCACTTAAAGGAAAACTTCACCCAAACATTTGTTGTCAATTACTCAACCTCATGCTTTTCTAAACCTGTATATATTTCTTTCTATATAAAACCAGAGGTGACTTTTTTTTGCCAAATCAATGGCGAGTAAACAGGGTAAACTCACCAAACCTAAACAGTATTTCGCAATATTTACATATTATTTAGCTTTTCTGCATATTTGTAGACAAAAAGAGGTCTATTGTTTCACACAAAGTCAAACCGCACCTTTTATAGTTGCATTGTGTTGTGGTTCCTCATTATTTCATTTTATTATTTCATGCGCTTCCTCTGAAAGTTCAAAGTAAGAAAATGTTGAAAACCCATCTTTTTAATATTGCATAAAATTATACCATGATTAGTTGTTCCTTTTGGTGTATTCCCTTGATTTTATTCAGTTTTTTTATATTGTATTTTTGTATGTTGTGCCTTTTATTGTTCTTTGTATTGTTGCGTTTTGGGTGTTAGAAAGGCACATTATAAAATGCATTGCTATTATTATTATTATTATTATTATTATTTTGATGGCTTAATATTTCACGTACGCATCATGAGATAAGAGAACAGATTGAAATCACAAACGCACGCACTTTTAGTGGTAATTCAGTAAAGTAAAGACTGAAAAGTTTTCAAACTAACGTTCTTAACCTAAATGAGGGTTGTTCACACAGACAATGAGAATATATGGGCTAAAAATAACTATTAGCTTCCACACCAACAGAAGATACAGTAATGTTCTATTTACAAAAAAAAAGTGTCATTTTCTGCTTTAAATGCTCAAGTTGGGTGGATTCTGATTGGCTATCAGTAGCTAAACGTTCTGAAATTATTCCAACAGTATTGTAAGGATTATAGTTATAGGATTATAGTGTGTACCATTTTCTGTGATTGACTACATTGCTCAGTGCGTCATAAACGTGTAAATGGAAACTTTTGTCACTCTTGAGCCTTGACTGAGTGCTGCTCTTGAGTAATGACCGAATTTTCATTTTTGTGTGACCTTTTCCTTTAAAGCCACGGTTACACGATTGATTTATTCATTTAATTTTTGCCACTGCAATTGCCATGATGACATTAGGGCTGGGATATTTATATCGTACGATATATTATGCGCATCTCGTCAATAGCTGGTTCTTTGATTAGTGTCAAAGAACGCCTACGCCTCTGAATCACCCGCGAACTCAAGGCGCAGCTTCTCAGTGATCTAAGGCTTTCTTTATAAGGCGTTCCTTTTGAAAACAGGTGACGGAAATGTATCGCTAATCAAAGAACCGGCTTTATTGACGAGATGCGCATAATATATCGTACGATACATATCGCCCAGCCCTAGATGACATCACTCCTCAACTGTACCCAACTGTAATTGGTCCTCTAAATTGCATGCTAAATATTTGCGTACTAAATTACGATTGGTCTTCTGTCCTACATAACTATAAATTCAACATAAAAATATACAATTCAGAAGAAGCTGCACCCCGAAGAGACCTACATGATGTTATGAATCCAGCAGCTTTTTAATTTTTTGGGAGTTTGGCAGCACTTGATCCCATCCACTATCATTGTATCTATTTTGTCTTCCACTATAGAGAAAAAAAGTGACTTTTTTTTTTTGGAGTGACATTTATCTCTTTAAAGCATTCGTACTAAATGGGTTTCCTCAAGCAGCTGCAAGTACCATAAAAACTCCTGCAATTTACGAATCCACAAGATCGTCTGCTTTTTATGTGAATTTCTTCCAGCAGGGAAATTCTTCCCTCTGGCAGACCTGTGTTCTGTATCATATGTCTCCCAGCAGTAACTCCACCATCATGGCTGTTTTTCTGCTCTCTCCGGTGCGCTGGTTTCACTCCAGGGAACGGCAGAAGTGCATCCCAGTGCCTGCCTCTCTCCTCCGCTCACCGCCTGCTTTTGTTGTTTCCTTAATTCATAATGACATTTTAAAGAAGACGGTATTTCACTCGCTGTTTTCACAAGACCACGAGCCCGTTTCAAAAACCACATTCAGCAAGCTAAATAAATCCTGTAGGGCTTTTCTTCATTCTGCTCAACGATAGCGATTGCTCCAGTCTCCAGGCAGTGAGTGGAAGACGTTTCTGTTGCGATGGCGAGGTCACTGTTGTTCTGCCCTTCTGGAAACAGTTAGGATTTGAAAGAAGCTTTTCTTTGTGTGAAGGTTCTCTTCGTGTTTTACGGGCTGTGGAAGTGGCGCAGGGCTGGGCACTTGTTAAAGGTCAGGAGAGAAGCCCAGCATTGCTCTGTGCCAACATGCACCCAGTTTCCTTCACACTGTCCTCTTTGTTTCCAAGTCTTACAGGAACCACGTTCCCATGCATCCAGCTGATGAATCGCTCTTGGATGCTTGGAGGAACTGTTCTGTGAAAAAAGTCACTTGTTGGTAGAGGCTTAGGCATTGTTCTGTAGCACTGGAAGTGTGTGGAAACCAAATGTCAGTGATTATATTTGTTTATCAGAGTGCAGTTTTTTAGCACATGAAGAAAATGTTGGTTGAATTTTCAGTAAAGATAGTCAACAGATTGCTGGTGGTGCTCTGAGTGGTTTTAGCATTTCAAGGTAAATGCTAAATAGTCAGATACAATATTCTATTATTATATTATAAGTAATATAATATTTATATATTTTAAGTTTATGCACCATGAGATTGGTCTGCTGATTTGTCCAGTTTTCCAATTACATGATCTGTTGAAGAAGTCACATGATTTTTTTTTTGGTGTGCATTAAAGTCCCTCTGAAATCAAAATAACAATTTTTGGGTGGTAGTATCAATATGTTAAAGGTGCTCTATGCGATGCTGTTTGACGTCACTTCTGCTGATGTTTCATGTAAATACAAAACAAAACAGAGCAAGCTCCCCCCAGTGTTTCTGTAACTGCTGTGAATATCGCATAGAGCACCTTTAAGGTTATCTATAAGGTATTATGCTCCAAAACACTGACAAAATGAACATTTAGAAGATATAGGCGTTCAAAACATGTAATTCCTTTACTTCAGCCAAAACGGCAAAATGTCTTTGGTGTCACCTTGTACTTCAGCTTCTCATCCAATTTTCTGACCAACCAAATGCTCTCTAGAATCTGAAGCGCCCTCCCCCTACACTATAAATAGAGACTGAAGCTGCGGCTGAGATCTGTCACTTGTTCACAGTGTTAGTATTTTCTGTACAGTGAATGTCACGTAGCTCACAATGTAGGCAATAGGGACCAATTCAGGCTGTGTAAATATGCTTTTGATAGGTGCAAATAAGGTCTGGTTTCACATTGTCACGCCAACTGCGACAGCACTCGCAGTCTGACAGGACTTTGTCTGCGGTCCAGAGACGCGATCGCACCGAACGAATCATATGCGCGAGTCCGCATATATTAAAATGCTTTCAAAACTACACAGCCTCAGCATGATTATGGTCACTGTTTTGTTTTTTATTGAATCTAGGGGGTAATCTATAAGACTGTGGCTGTCAAATGCGACTTCACTGAGCAGATATAAATATATAATGCTATTGGCCGTTTTAAAAAAGGGGGCAGGTTTCAGTTAAAATTACGTCACCACATAGAATAATGCTGCGAGTTTCAAGGAACTTCAAAGATTCATCACAGTTTCCACAGAAATAGAAAGCAGTGCAACTGTTTTCAACATTGATTATAATCAGAAATGTTTCTTGAGCAGCAAATCAGCATCTTAGAATGATTTCTGAAGGATCATGTGACTTTAACGACTGAAGTAATGACAAAATAATGAACATTCGGCTTTGATCACATGAATAAATTGCATTTTACTATAAATTACATTAGAAAATTATTGTAAATTGGAATGATATTTTGAAATTTTATTATTTTTACTGTATTTTCAAATGGGTATAAGTAACTGTGTACCGTTTTCTAAACAAGCCAGGCAAGTTGAGCAAACTGCTGGATGAGTTGAACACTTAAAGGTTTAAAGGTCAAGGGTTAAAGGTTAAGTATGAGCAGTGGTGAAATAGATGCTTGTCTTGGCAAACACCGCTAATAAAGTTTATGTCTTGTGAACATCATCTCTGTTTGTCTTGGTTCTCGACATACCCTCTGGTTCTTTTCCTGGTTTGTACTTTATCATATTGTCTGTGTTTCAGACTGTTTAGATTTCCAGCTAAATAGTTGTATTCTCTTGTGGTTTATGGAATTCCACACATTACTGATGCCGTCTGCACTTTCCCAGACTCGCAGGCAGGGAACGACCCCATATAAGTTCATGTCAGAGTTGATCACATTATGCCGCTCCTCCACACTGGTTTCCTGTTTTTAGAGTTAAGTTGAAAAACTGCAGCATCTCAGGCTTTCCAAGAGCTGATTTTGATAGATTTGTAATGCCGGGCCTAACAGAGGCCTGTGATTTCAGCAAAATGAGGACAGAATTATTTCATCCAATAGAAGGGTAGTATAATCCAAAATATGCCTAAGCAAAAGTAGTGCTCTTTGTAAATAATTGAACTGGTTTGCATGACTTAATTTGCTTGTTTGTTTGTTTTTTCTTTTAAAATGTTATGAATTAGTTTGATTTATAATACAGATTAATAATGGCAGTGAATTGTGGAACTATTATGATTGGTGGATTTTTTGGGGGCTACCAAATCTCAACACCCATTCACTGCCATTATAGAGCATGGAAGAGACAGCACATTTTTTAATATAATTTCAATTGTATTCGTAAGAAAGCCACCTATGATGGCTTGAGGGTGACTAAATCATGAGGTAATTTTCATTTTTGGGTGAGCTGTCCCTTTAAAACTTTACACAACTGAATTCAGAAAATGGGGAACACAAAATTTAGGAAAGAATTAAAACAGAATCTGTGGAAAATAAAACAAATTTCATAAGACTGTAGGTTTAGCAGACACCACAAGTTAGCCAAAGCGTTCGATAAACAAACTCAAGTGGAGTCAGTGTGAATGAAGGCTGTTCAGATTCTGTGGAAGTCTGCAGACTCAAATTCCACTCATTGTTCAGCGTCCAACACAAGTGAAGTGTGAGTCACGTCCTGAAATCTCTGGCGTAACCTCTTGTTCTCTGTCCTGCAGGAGAATCAGGTTTGGGGAAGTCAACACTCATCAACTCCCTGTTCCTGACAGACTTGTATTCTCCAGAGTATCCCGGACCCTCTCACAGAATCAAGAAAACCGTTCAGGTAAGATCGGGCTGGATCTTCTGGTTCCCTCCACAAAAGCTTTAGGATTAATAAGCACTATGACTAGCAAAAGTTTGATCCTTACACATTTAGTTCATCATGGTTATTTTCACAAATGAACATAACTTTTTGTGAAAAGCTATAAACGAAGGACACCAAGGTCACAGGACTTCAGCATTACTACAGTTAACCTCAAACAGGTCTTGCAATCTTCAAAAAGATTTTCCCCTCATAATGAGGCTGTGAAAGCAACCAGTGAGTAGATTTAGGCGTTTAACCAGAAACACATTTTAAACCCATTAACCTCAGGAGGATGGAACTGAAAGTGATAAAATGCAACTTGTTTATGGGTTTCGACCTACAAAAGTACATCATTCCTGCAGCTGGATAGCATACGCTTTAGTCTGTCTTCTGTAGGGTCCAGTCTCTTGCCAAATCAGCAGTATACTGGCATCGGCCTAAATATCAGACTTTTAACTTAGGAGCTCATAGTAAAGAGGGCTTCCCATTTCTCTGTGACGTGGCCTGCAGCTGTCAGTCAAGTGAGCTTCAGAACTGGATTGGCAGGCACTGTCGGTCACTGTCAAACCCAGGTGTGGCCCATCCCTCATTGGCTTCTGTGGTATGTGGTTTGTCGGCTGTTGTAAAGAACCATGCTGAAACACATATTTGAGGTGTTTTTGCAGTCAGTAAGAAATGGTCCAGCTCTTAGGGGTCGTGTGGACCACTTTCACTAGGTATTTTCTTATCTTGGATTCTGTAGATCGCTACAGCTGTGTGAAATGGCATGCAAATGCTATCTTGATTGAGATGAGTGTGATACGTTACGTAACCATGAGATCATATGTTTGTCACGGACAGAGATGTGTTTGCACATGATGCACTGAAATCATTTGCAAACCAACAGAAATCAGTTCATCTAGTTTTTGATGTTTAGGTTTAGGCATCGGGGTAAAACTAAGTCTGCGCGTTGCGAGGAAAAATGCTAATTGCATTTTACATTAAGTAATTAGAAAAGATACTTTGTTGTGCCTTTTTGTAAGGCTACACAGTTTGGCTGCAATTTTGTGGTTCTCTCTCCCTCTTTCTCTCTCTCTCTTTCTCTCTCTCTCTTATTTATATATATATAAACTGTATTACTAATATTTAGTTTTATTTTTTTTAAGCTTGCACAATTTGAGTACAATTATTAGACAACTATTTTGTTTTTAAATATAATAAATAAATATGGCTATAAAATCAATTAAAAAGAAATTACTATTGTGAACTTAATTAATATGCAATAAGTAAGGAATAATTGACGACGGGCCGTTGAATTATTAGAAAAATAATGCACACCCGAGGTGGTGATGCGGCCA
>JAUMHQ010000082.1:3581171-3596042 GCA_032361165.1 Enteromius paludinosus
TTCCAGACAGACTGATGATGATCAGATCAGATCTCTGTGTGGAGACTCCTTGTGCAGACAATAATCTCACTGCGTTATTACAGTTAATGACCAAAATAATGTTTAGAAATGTAAACTGATATTTCCACCTGACACGCATACTGTAAAAGATAGAAATAACCAAATTAAAACCATTTTTTGTTGGTAAAAATACTAGTGGCCTAAGACTTTCACACAGTACTGTTTGTGTGTGTGTATTTATATATATATATTAGGAGTGTGACGAGACACTTATCCCACGAGATGAGACACTGGGATTACGAGAACGAGACAAGATTTTTTTGACTTTATAAAATAAAGCCTCAATGATAAAATATATTGGGAAAATTCATTTTATTCAACAAAAACATTCCAAAAATGCATTTTGTAATCCACTTTTGGAAGTTACATGCAGTAGTAAACAACATGTGAGCACTGCAAAATATTTTGGCTCATACTGACAGGCAAGTCATTAACAATAAATATATGAATGTAAAAAAGTATAAATAAATAAAAACAAATAACACAAATATTCCTTTAAAAGCAGAGTAAGCGATAAAAAATAAAAATTAAAAAAAAAACCTTCAGAAAACAGAGTCGGGCCGAAAACTTGCCTACAGCAAATGCCACGCCAGCTTCGTATATTTAAGTATATTTCTGCCTTAAGTCTGCCTACACTGGACGTGATAAAGTGACCATTGAAAACCATTTAGAATTTGTGTCAGCACGTCATAAATAGAACACGCCAGCAGTTTCCTGACTGCATCATACCACTATCGCGAGGATATCACTTTTTTTCATGCTTTATCATAACTTTTATTTCATTTATTACTTTTTTTTTTTAATTGATATTTTGTAGTATTTTATTTTTGTACTGAATGAACTTGGAATTTGCCATATGTGGTTTTGTGTTTGTGCTTGGGTAGTAGTTGTTTATTTATTTTTATTTATTTATTTATTTTAGGTGGAGCAGTCCAAGGTACTGATTAAAGAGGGTGGAGTCCAGCTGCTGCTCACTATTGTGGACACGCCAGGGTTCGGAGATGCTGTGGATAACAGTAACTGGTAAGCGTGATTATTTTTCTCTGCCTCATATTGGTGTTTGATAAGAAAGGATGGCTGGTTTGTTTATATTACATTTGCATGTTGTTGAAATGTCGGTTGTGTGTCCTGTAGTTGGCAACCAGTCATCGATCACATTGACAGCAAGTTTGAGGACTACCTCAACGCAGAGTCCCGTGTCAACCGACGCCAGATGCCCGACAGCCGAGTGCACAGCTGTCTGTACTTCATCGCCCCCTCTGGTCATGGGTAGGCACTCCTCCTCAAGCATTAAATGCACACAAACCCTTTATGTTTTTGGCTTGTATTTCTGCTGTGGAGGGGCTACACAAAATACACAAAAATGTTTCAGAGGGGAAAAAAATATAAGGCTATTGTAAGAATAAATAATAATGCACTAGTGTAAAGGTAGCATAACAGATGTGTAAACTGAAAACTATTTGAACTTTATTAAAAATAATTTGCACTGATTCTTTGTCTTGGATATATATTTTTCCATGCAGTGGCTCAGGAGATGAGGTTTTCAGTCTGTATAAACATCAACAAGCTGAAAAAATGTTTTTTGAGATAATGTAATTTTGTTAAAACTGATTTCATAAAATTGGTATCGAACAAGGTATCGTTCAAGGAACCGGTAGCGAACTCTAGGTATCTGTATGGAAATTTTTTGAACAACACCCAGCCCTACATCCAACTAAATCAAAGTTCTCTGAATTGGTTAGGAATCCTGTTTTTTTTTTTATCTTTTTCACTGATTCTTTCTGTGGCTCAAAGACATGTTGTGACTGTTTCTGTCTGCACATCCAGGAAGTCAGGGAACACTGAGAAGTTAGGTAAACACAAGACTTATTTAGTACAGATTGCTTAAGGAACAAACCCCTAACCATGTTTGATATCACAAACAATGAGACATGTTGGGAGAAGTGCGTTTTGTTTTGATTTTAGTTTGGTGTGTTTTTGTTTGGGTGGTTTGGTTTGATGTGTTAAGATTTTGTTTGTTTGATTGTTGGTTTTCCTGGCTTTTGAAAGTACTTATGTTTTGTAATTTTTGGTGAGCTTTTTTATTTTTATTATTTTATTTGGTTGTTTTGCTTGTTTTGAAAGTGATTTTATGTTGTTTGTTTGATTTGGTGTGTTTAGTTTTGATTTGATTTAGGTTTATTTTGATTGATTTCTTTGGTGATTTTTGCTTTCTTGGCTTTTGAAAGTGTCTTACATTTTGTTTTGGTGTTGTTTTTTGATTTGTTTGGTTCTTTTTAGTTTGCTAGATTTGTGTGGTGGTTTGTTAGTTGTAGGGCTGGCAATTGATCGAAAAGTAATCGAAATCGACATTCACCACCTATTCCAGATCCATTTTTTCCAGGTCAATTATTTCAATTACTTTCCCTTTAAAAACACTACCGTGTGTGGAGTCAAGTGACCCGCTCCGTTACGTTCCCCTGCGCTCACACCAGACACAAACGCAAAACGAAGCTGTACATCACAAAGGATATGACTACCTTGGCTACAGTGCAGCGAAGCGGGTTTAAACACCTCGTTTAACTCTTGACAGAAGATACTCTGTGCCATCACTATCACATTTTTCAAAAACTGCGCTGCCAGGCATGTACAAGACATAACCTGAAAAGGTAACTTAGAGTAAATTCATGTCCATATAGTGACATGACAAGATCACTAAGATCACCTCATGCACCCTTGAAATCTCTCACTTGTAATATGTGAGCATATTTACTGTACAACCTTTTTCAGTGAACTATGAGGGCAAAATAAATAAATAAAAGAATCGGTCATTAATCGTAATTAAGTTAAAATGTTCAATTAATCGAAATTTTGATTTAAGGCCTAGCCCTAGTTAGCTGGTTTGGTTGATTTGCAACCCCATAGCAATGTCTTGTCAGCCACACAGAAACCCCCAGCACAGTATGTTTTGCATGGGAAAGCACCAGTTACTTTTTCAGAAAATATAAATTTCACAAATTTATATTTAAGTGTTATTAAAAGGATGAGAGGCCAAAAATCACTAATCCTTCCTTTGAATTCCTCTTCCTAATTCCTCAAAATATCAATATTATAAAATGAAATGTATAACATTGATTTAGTTAAGACAAGCTTTTCACCTGTTGATTCGAATCCTGTGTGTGTGTGTGTGTGTGTGTGTGTGTAAGGGCTAAAGCTGTGAACATCACATTGGTCTTATAGGACAGGCACAAATGATTTTGCTACCATTTATTTATTGCTCTTCTTGCAGCACATGTGGCTTTACTACAAGCCAAGCTATAAGTTCAGCCAAGCTGCCAAACATCAGTGTGAATGTGATCCCTCACTACTGCTCTACAGAGGAGACCTGTGCGCCTGCTTTTGGACTTACGCTCAGTGTTTAGTTTGAAACAATAAACCCTCACACTCTCTCTCTCTCTTTCTCTCTCTGTGTCTGTCAGACTCAAACCACTGGATATTGAGTTCATGAAACGGTTACATGAAAAAGTGAACATCATCCCACTCATCGCCAAAGCAGACACACTGACTCCAGAGGAGTGCCAACAGTTCAAGAAGCAGGTGAGCATGATCACTTGCTAACACAACTCACTGATTTGAGGGTTTCCCCCTGAAGTCCACTTATAACAAGGGTTTCTTACCCAAAAAACATAATTCGGGTTATTGTTTTTTTTTTGAGTAAATCTTTATTATTTTAGAATTAGTCTAAATCTTCATCTTTAGTCATAATCTGGCCGTGAGTGAATCCTGAATAGGTTGTTAGTGTCATTTAATCTTAATGCAGGTAGAGTCTCATCATTGTTCAGTATTTAACTATAAATGGGGTGATATTTAATAAATGTATACTTTCAGCACTCTCAGGACAGCTTCCTTAAATTATGTGGTGCAGGTTTGAATCACTACAACTTATTTTACAAATGTCACAGAGCATAATACGAAAACAATGCTGGTAATCGCAAATGGATACACAGGGATATTCCTCCTGTTTTCTGCCAAAACTGGTTTAATAGCACTGTCTAAGAATTTAGAAATTTTATATTACAACAATACAACAGAATTTATACATTTGTTTATTTATTTAAAAATATATCAAATGTAGATGTGTGGGGGTGTACAATATTGTTTAAAATTTGCTCATTTTATTAAAATAAATTTTTTATTCATACTTTTTAGTACTAAATTGAAAATATTTGATTTTCTGATCTGTGTTTGCCTTCTAAAAGGATGCATGCAATGCTGGTTAAATTAAAACAATATTTCTTAACAAATAATTTTTTTTATTGCCTTTTGTGTAAGCGTTTGCACCTATAATGCCTTTAAAATCCTGTCTATTTTGGAAGCTCACTAGGTTTTGGAACAGAGCCCATGGGTACATTGCACATTGCTTTATTTCATAAAGCTAAGAAAATCTTGTTTTCCATCATATAATCCCCAAGGCAAACATTCAGCTTCCTTTCAGTTTTAACTGCCCTCGTTGTTTTTGTCTGGGCATCACAGAGACTCATAAAGACGCTGGAGTTATGTTGCCTCTAAGCATCATAAAAGCATTCCCAGTGTTTCAAATGATGCATGCAGGACAGTTGCAGCATCTGCAAACCAGCTGAAGCAACTGTGTGTGTTGTGAATAACGGCTGCAGTTAGAAGTCATCATAACACTAGAGATAAATCTGTCCACACATGGTTTTTATGCTGAGTCAATGCAATCCCAAACCAGTGACACAGAGAGCCAACAGAGAGCCTGCTGGAGATTGCAGGTCTTTTTATTTGTCAGCACCAATTTTATGCTTTATTTTTCAATTTGACCTTTTGTTTTCCTCTTTTCCCAGATAATGAGAGAGATCCAGGAACATAAGATCAAAATCTATGATTTCCCGGAGACTGATGACGAGGAGGAGAGCAAGCTAGTGAAGAAGATTAAGGTTTGTTTGTTCACAATTTTATTTTTTTTTACTGACACTGGGAAATATTTTCAAGATTTACTAATTGGTGGTATTCTGAATGACTAGATGGCTTTAAGGCCCCAGTAGATTTCAAAGGACATTGAAGGCTGTTTTTGGGGATTGTTTCAGTGGTTTACATCAGCTCACACCAGCCTGATCTGGAAAACTGATCGCTAGCTGTTCAACCATCAAATTGCTATCAGTCCATGGTGGTTATGTAATAGCCTGCTGTCCTTTGGGGCTCCCACTTTTTTGAAGTGGAAATCTGTTTTAGTCGAGGTGTGACAGGAGTAAAAACATAAAATGCGCCAAATTGCAGAGTCTTTGTTGTGTTGTTGAAAATATAGTGTGCAGCACGTACTAAATACTCCTCTAAACATCTCCTGGGAGCAATGGCGGCGTCAGAGCATGAGACTGATTATGAAAGTTTAGGTAGATAAGATCAGTGCTATTATTGTTAATTGAAATTATTAAAAAGCCTTTTTGTTCATTTAAATAAAGCTGAGATAAGTATTTATATCATCATTTCATTTTAAACATTCAAAGCTAAAATATGTTTAAGTTGATTTACTAAAATGACTAACTAAAATCTAAAACAGACATATAAATAATACATGATTTAAATATTAATATAATAAAAAATAAATAAAAAAACCTATGAAAGCTAATTATATACATCATATTTATATATTTTTATTATATTAAAGATGAATCTAAAACTAAAAGCTAATTATATATATAATTTATTAATAAAAACATTAACTGTTACATATAGTTTTATTGTTATTATTTATAATTAGTATTATTAATAAATACTAGCAAACACTATAAGTCACAGCAGGTTACTTAGAGTTAGACCAGTTCAGGATTTTAAGAAATACTGAGACTGGGCTTAATAATAAAGCATAATAATAATTATGCTTTTTTAATAATAATAATAAATAATAATTAAATAAATATATATCGAATCTCACTAATCGAATGACCAAGCCATACCACTCATCGACTGACTTTGTGCAAAGTGTCAGTGTTATTTTAGCATCATTGCTGTATTTTTAGATTTTTTGTTAATGTTTTGCATTCAGTTTATTTTTAAATTAACATTTTTATTTCAATTTAATGTTTTAATAATTTTGTTGTTATTTTTAGGGTCTACATGGCCGAAACATTCATTTTTAATATTTTATTTGATTTTGCTTCATGTTCATTTTCTTTCTGAAAATGTCTTGTAATGGTTTTAGTCAATGATGAAACCACTACTCAGAGTGCACTACTCAACTACTCAAATATTGACTCTCTAATTAGGCCCACGAGGGAAATGGGTCAGATTCACATTATCATCATTACCCAACACACGCACACGCACACACACACACACACACAAAAACACAAGAGTGGGTCAATATCAGACATCCCTACCCTCCCTCTCTCTCCCTCTCTCTCTCTCTCTCTCAACATGTCTTTAACGTGTGTGTGATTTATGTCTGTCAGGAGCGTCTGCCGCTGGCTGTGGTGGGCAGTAACACCATCATCGAGGTCAATGGGAAGCGTGTGAGGGGCAGGCAGTACCCCTGGGGTGTGGCAGAAGGTAAGAGGTCAAAGGTCATCTCCTCTTCATGTTTGTGTGTGTAACCTGTGCTATTTTAGCATTATTTAACATTTTCTTTATATATTTTTTCAGTTAGCTTTTATTTTTTTTAGTTCATTTTTATTTTATTGGATTATTACATCTGTACATATATTTTAGTTTTATTTAGTTTAGTAAGTACTTCAGCTTCAGCTTATTTCAGTTCGTCTAAAATCGTCTAATTAGTAAAAGTGTTTTTTAATAGTCGTAGTTAATAATAATAACACTGGAGCTAGATAATTTGATAAAGGCCTCTTACAGAAATGAAAGAATAAACAAGTGACATAATGTAAAGGAAAATATGAAATGCTTGTTCTCATAGTGTGTTTCAGGTCATGTGATAAACACCCTCGGGTGTGCAGTGAGTTGAGCAATAAGTAAAAGATCTGCAAACAGGAAGTGTGTGTATTTTGATGTTTGATCGAGAGCTCCTGTAGAACGGGTCACATGATCCACCATGCACATACAGTATGCAATAAAAGCACAGCTGGAGCCCTGAACAAAGCTTTGAAGACGAAGCTCTAGTGAAATCAGACATTTGAAGCAGAAGATCAGATGCTGATTTGATTTGATTAGTCACTCACCGGAGAGCTTTGGCTGGAGCTGATGTCTGCGTCTACTTTCTAAACCTTTGACCTCTAGACCTTTTGATAACACGAGGGGCTAAGCCGAGTCCTCTGAGAGCGGGGTTATTGTGTGTAATTGGGAGAGCTGTATTTGGATCCAGTGGTTATCTGTGTTTGAGAGGGTAGGTTTGGATGCTTGAGATGCTTTCAGCGGCATGTAAGCACACAGATGGCATGTGGTCTGGAAGGAGGGAGAGGTCTGCTTCATTCATTGGATAAGTGACGCACACACACTGCAGGAGACACATTCGGTGCCAGATCAGGCGCCGCCTGCTGGTCAGTTTATACATCACAGCAGTCAGTGTCCAAGCTCTAGTTATTCCAGCATCTTGCTTGGTTTACCTTGTTTTTTTTAATTCTTGTCCGTGAGTGTACCTATTGATTGCATTTGATTTTTGTTTAGTTTAGCTGAGTTTTGCATGAACTTGAGTGTGCATTATTTTTCTTTCTGCAAACTTTTGCTACATATATTTTTTATTAGACTATAGGCGTTCAGTCCTCCATACTTCAGCTCCAGATTATAATCCGAATTGGATATTAGTATGTAATCATGAAGCCAATATCAAAACAGATTTGCTTATTTCTGTGACAGTAGTCACTATGCAAGGTGTGTACTACAAAACCCGCTGTCTGATATCATAAAATGAAATGTGATTAAATATGATTAATAACATGCAAATTGGCATTCAGCCCAAAAGTTACTGACCTAAAACAAACTTCCCCTAAAATGTTCTTTATATTATTATTATTAATACTTTTAGTAGGACGGGAAGAGGTGGATATTATAATGTAATGTTGTTGCTGTTTCTTGATTCACTCTTAATGCACACTTTTTGTGTTGTTTCAGTGGAGAATGGGGAGCACTGTGACTTCACAATCCTTCGAAACATGCTCATCAGGTACATAACTGCATTTCTACACCAGCACTAACACTATTAATTCTCATAAATCCTCCAGAATCTTTCAAAAACATCCATATTAGAGCCATGCATCTGTGGCCCACTGTAATAAACTATCCTTCGGGGACTATGTTTAAAAGAATCTTAAAACAACTGTTAATTTTCAGCATCATCACTGCAGTTTTAAGTGCCTCACGGTCGTGCTGATTTGCCGATTCACTGCTCAAGAAACATTTATTACTGTTAAAACCGGTTCTACTGTTTCATGTTTTTGTGGAAGCCATGCTAAATAGAAAGCAGAGCATTTCTGTGAAATGGAAATCTTTTGTAGCATTTTAAATGTCTGAGATCTGTTATTTATTTGCTCTCTTCAATCACAGAACTCACATGCAGGACCTGAAGGACGTGACCAACAATGTCCATTATGAGAACTATCGCAGCAGGAAACTGGCCGCTGTCACTTACAACGGCGTCGACAACAACAAGACCAAAGGCCAGCTCACAAAGTGAGTGTTTCTCACCAATACAAGGCTTACTTCAAGTGTACACAAACATGGCCGATACGCTTTACTGATGTACATGGAAGCAGATATCTGTGGTTATAATATGACGATAAAGGATCAGTCTGGAAAGACGTCTAAACCTGGATCCCAGAGCTAGACTGACACATGCTAATAATGCTAAAGTCAGCGCAGTGTTACTGAGCTGCTCCACACATCCAGGCTTCCTAACGGCCTCAGTCACTAACCCTCAAACACAGTCCAAACGCTCGCTGACGCCCATTCACTTCCACCATCACGCCCCATCTTAACCAAAGCATAAGAGCAGCCCAAAGTACACGATGCTAACATTATTTTTATTTTCTAACATGATGCAGTGTGAGCATGCTAAGTGTGTGTATGTTTTTTGATTTTTAGATCTGACACAGTTGAAGGCATGTAAGTGTCGTGCTCAAGTTCACATTTGTCTCGTCCTCCGTCCTCTGCTCTCTGTTTCCCTCTTTCTCCTCGTCTGTTCACAGTCTGAGTCGGGCGTCCTGCTCAGCGTCCTTAGTGCGTGTGTGTGCGCGTTTACTGCAGATTTAGCTTTGTGTAGTAGAATCACTGTCAACCTGCTGTCCTCAGATTCCCTACGCTGTTTAGTCCGGCTAAAGATGTTTATTTCGCTTTCTGGTAGCTGGAAGACTCAAAGGAAGTTAGGCAACTCAGGACATGTTCATGGTAATCTATCTTGGATGCTGCCTTAGAGGTGAAAAAGCTTGTACATACAAATGTTTTAAAATAAAATAGTGTCCTTATGAACAATTTCACGTACAATGAAACTTCAGTCATCAAATGTTTATTACTTTTTTGTTTGTTTTGTTTCATTGGCTTTTGTTTTCTTGTTTATTTCAGTAAGCCTGACTTTCTTTCAGTTGGTTTGGTTCAAAATAAGTCAGACTAACTAAAAATAAGCCTGGCATATTTGGTAAACTGGTTTTATGGAACAGGACCCAGGGGCTAGCCAGCTAAGTATCAGTTTAATTTGCATTTAATTTTTAATTTTAGGTACCATGATATTGGTTTGGCTTTTAGCAGTGTTAGCACGGCTAACCTGCTCTGGGGAAGGTTATGTTCTGGGTTAGAGAGCTCCAAACTAAATTTGACCAATCAGCTTCCAGAAAGGTGACACATGTCTGATGCAAATTAAAGGACGCTGCGCAGTAAAACATTATTTGAAAAAAAAAAATCGGATGATTTTATCTTTATTATTATTTTTAGAATAACTTTATTATTTATATAATTATTATCTCCTTAATCTATGACACAAGCCAGTTTAGTTTAACAGTAATTAGGCTTTTAAATTAATATAAAGATAGATACTATGCAGTGTAAATAAGTAAACATGACTACATATGAGTTTACATTTTTAAATGTTTTACCTAGTGTTTGTTATTTTAGTGTTATACTTAGAAATATTATCATCTTTATAAAGTAACTTTTTTTTCTTTCATTAAAAGATTGTTTCGTCTTGCTGTGTAAATGTTTAAATTCCTCGTATTGTTCAATCTTTTAATCTTTGGTAGTGAATCTGACTCTCACGAGAAGTTTAAAAGCATGTGATTGGCTGCTTATTGCTGATGTCACACTTTCATGTGCACGTGCTACATTAACTCAGGATCAAGTCTGAATTGACAGAGAAAGTTGATGTCTAGCTTCATGGTACCAACAAACCCAGATTGGAGTGGTTTAGTTTTGTCAACTCAAAACGAATCCTGTAACTCTGAGTTTGTTTAGCCACCATCATGGTACCGGCCCCAGGTTTATTTTAGTTAGTCTGACTTATTGCGTTTTTGTTTGCGTAATATGCGTGTGTACTGATGTATATAAAAATACAAGCACATACATGTATATTTAAGAAAAAAAAAATCATATTTCAGGACGGTATATTCTCATAAAAGTTGTATGTACAAGCTTTCGGTCCTCCGGATGATCTTGTGCACATGTAATTGTCTGGTGAGTTTGCTGTGAGTGTGTGATAAGTGTCGTTGGCTGTGTGTTATGCGAGCGGTGCAGATCTAACACAGCGGCAGTACAGCTTACTAACTCAAGCTCACCTCATTGGGTCCTCAAGTCTTCCCATTAGGGTCCTCTCTTCCCTACTGCTCCTGCATCACGGCTCTGTTCGTCTCAATCAGGCTCTTGAATGAACCGACTAATGATTGTGTGTTGTGCGATGCTTGTGCTCGTGCGTGTGTGTGCGAACAGGAGCCCACTGGCACAGATGGAGGAGGAGAGGAGAGAACATGTGACGAAGATGAAGAAGATGGAGATGGAGATGGAGCAGGTGTTTGAGATGAAGGTCAAGGAGAAGATCCAGAAACTGAAAGATTCTGAGTCGGAGGTACCGGCAAGCGGTGGTTTCTGCAGTTGTTCTTCATAAATAATTACTAATAAGTCTTAGTTGACTCTGCGGGTGTGTTTCGTCTGTTTAGCTGCAGCGGCGTCACGAACAGATGAAGAAGAACCTGGAGGCCCAGCACAAGGAGCTGGAGGAGAAGAGACGTCAGTTCGAGGAGGAGAAGGTCAGCTGGGAAGCCCAACAACGCATGCTGGAGCAGCAGAAACTGGACGCTTCCAGGTACACACAGACACACCTGAGCTCTGCTGATAAACCTAGCGAGGACTGCATGCTTTATGAAGAAGGAAATCCTAAAATGTATTGCATCATTAGTAGTAGGAGTAGGCCCGGATTCAGACGGGGCTTAGCATAAACCAGGATTAGGCCATGGTTCAATAATTTTTAGAAACGGCATTACTGGTGTGATCTTAAGACACACTAAGGCACTGACATGTTTTAAGATCAGCCAGTGCAAGTTCTTTTCATTTGAAACATCTCAGATTTACATTTCAGCCTGGGACTAGGCTTAAGCCTTTTATTTAGTTTTATTTAGTCATCTGCATCTCAACTTTCCTTTAAAGTTGATTTGACAGCCTTTACTGTTTTTTTTTTGTTTTTTTTTAAAATGTTCTCACTCAGGGACTTATTTCACCTGATTTTTTTTTTTATTTGATGTTAGTTTAGAAAAATCTGTATGTATAATATTTGGATATATTTTGCGTTTGTAACTTTTCCAACTTGCCATGAAGATAGCTTTAAAAGCTGACTTGGCAATTAAAAAAATAATAACTACTACTAGTTATTTAGTCCTTATACTGCATGTCAAGATTTGGAATAATTACGTATATAATCATTTTTAATTGTGACATTGTTTAATCGTTAAAAATGTACTACAGCTTGAAATATATATTTTCTTATTTATTTTATTTAAACAAATGGAATTCATTTCCGTGACCAAAGATGATTTTTCAGCATTATTATTCCAGTTTAGCGTCACATGATCCTTCAGAAATCATATTTATATGCTGATTTGCTAATTATTTATCATTTATTATTTTCAATACTTTGGCTAATTAATACTTTTTCATTATTCTTTGAATAGAAAATCCATAATAACAACATTATGAATGTCGGGTCAGTTGAGAATGTGTCTTTCCTTAATAAAAGTGTTATTATTTTTTTAATAAAGTAGTAGTCCACAAAAACATTAAATGGATAAATAATGAACAAATTAAAACAAACATTTATTCAAGAAATTAATACTTAAATTACACAAAAAATATTAATCAGCACAGCTGTATTCAATACTGATAATGTTTCAGAATATTAGTATGATTTCTGAAGGATCATGTGACACTGAAGAGTGCAGTAATGATGCTGAAAATTCAGCTTTGATCACTGGGATTAATTTATTTTAACGTGTATTCAAATAGAAAACATTTATGTTAAATTGTGCTATTTAGTAATATTAAAAAAACAACAACATAGTATTGACTATAATAAGGCCAGTAGTATAATTTAGAGATTGAATAATAATACACTATCATATTTCATATTTAACACTTTATTTTAGTGTCTCCTCATAAGTTGCTTATTAGCATGCATATAACTAGAATAATAGTCATTTATTAGTGATAATTAAACACATATTATTGCCTTTTTCTACATCCCTAATCCTAATTTCCGTTTTTCTTATTTTTAATCCTAAAGGACCTTGGAAAAGAACAAAAAGAAGAAGATCTTTTAAACCACTCGGACCATCCTAGTTGCCAATTAAACCAGCCGGGACCCTCACTCAGTCTGTCGACCAAAACCACACATTTATATAAAGCCCTGTGTTTTTTGTTTGTTTTTATTTCAAAATTTTTAAATAGTTTTCGTGACCTGGAAACACTTCTCTCTGTCCAAGCATTAGGCTCTTTTTTTTCCCGCATCTAAAGCATCGTCTCATGGCCCAGACCTCACAGACACAGAGAGCGCCTAATCTATAACTGCTCAGAGATACGCAATATCGTTAGGGTTTGGAATTTGTTAAGCGTCAGACTCTGTTTGTTTAGTGTTTTTAGATCCGAGGTCACTTCCTCCTCCGCTCAATAAAGGCTGAATCTTACCTCAGGCATTTAAACAACGACCTTCTTCTTCCCCTTCCCTGAAATGTTTAGCTCTTCCAGTTTTTGTGTAATTTAAATTATTTAGCCATGGACCTTAGCCATTCATGAAAGGTGTTTTTCCATTTACTATTATTTTGTCAGTTTGTTTCTCATTTAAAAGTTCCAGTTCACTGTTTTAAGTGCGTCTACACATCCTTTATGAACGCCACATGATTTGTCCGTGGATGGACGTTATGCAATGAGGCGTTTGAGAGAGGTCTGTCGATGCAGGTGTGTTCTCTGCTCTTCCTCGTGTAAACTGATTCAGGAACAGTGAGCTGGCGTTCTTGGCCAGTTGATGTGTGTTTTTTTCTCTATAGGCACGAGTTCCCATCAGAGCTGATCATGTACTTCTGCAACTCTTTTTATCATTTTGTCGTTTTGCTTTTTCATTTTTATTGTACAAAATCACATAATAAACTTGTGATGATGCCATTTGAGTAGTGCGAGTTGTTTTGTTTTGTTAGCTGACGCTGTAATGCTGGGATGTTGCTGTTCGTAATGCTTTGTTAAAGGCTAGGGCATGATGGGGTCTCGTTCAGGGACAGATTTGGCAGGAAGGGGGCAGCAAACACTGTGAAAAATAACTGCTTTGGCTTTACATTCATTATCACATTTTTGAAAGTTAAATATTAGACTTTTGGAGAGATGTCCTTAACCTAAATGCCCTCAATTACAAATATTTGTATATACAAACTACTTTTTGTTAGGTTTTGTTTTGTTTCATTTTCAGCAACCACTATTCTAGAAATGTTTTCATGCAAGTGTTTTTGAGTAACCACAAATCTAAACCTTGGAACAAACCTATATATTGTATACCAAGTTTTTTTCTTTGTCTTTTGGCAATTACAATAAACATGTTCATCTAAACATGTTTTTAAAAAAATGTCCTGAGGAGTTTTTGTTTTATATTCTTGTTTGGTGATTGCTGAAACAAACATGCATGAAGAAAAGAACGGTTTTGCTGTGTTTTCAATAACCACTAATCACACATTAGTGCTGTAAAACGATAAATTACAACCAAATAATATAATATATATAATATACTGTGTGTGTGTGTGCACTTGTACAGCTATCTTTGTGAGGGCCGGTTTGAGTTTTTGACCATCAGAGTGAGGACAATTTTGGCTGGTCCTCACTTTCTGAGAGCCGTTTGAAGACCTGTTTGAGGGTCAAGACTTGGTTTTTAGGGGTCAGGTTATAATTGGGTAAAGGGTAGGTTTAGGGTCAGGAGCTGGAGATTACATTGAGTCAATGTATGTCCTCACAAAGATAGCTGTACCGAGTTGAGTGTGTGTGTACTATGTATATTTCTTAAGTATATATACAAACACATGCATGTGTATATCTATATATATAAGAAAAATGTTATGTTTATATATTATATTTATATATAATGTAAAATAAATAATATGAAAAAAATGTATAATCTATTAAATATTTATTTATATTTATATATATTTATATATATATTAGGGGTGGGCATAGATTAATTTTTTTAATCTAGATTAATTTTGTAATTAATCTACATTAATTTAGATTAAAATGGCTAATTTGAGATCTGTCAAAGGCATTCAGACTTTGTGTGCTACCTACTATACCAACGCATTCCAAACGGTATATGAAGATCACGGACGACAGGTGATAAGAATCGAAGCTCACACATACAGTAGT
>JAUMHQ010000082.1:3649655-3669021 GCA_032361165.1 Enteromius paludinosus
TACTTTTAGTCATTATTTAGGTAGCACACATATTCTGAATGCCTTTGTCAGAATTCAAATGAGCCATTTTAATCTAGATTAATCTAGATTAAAAAAATTAATCTATGCCCACCCCTATTTTATATGTTATTTAAAAACTTGTATCAAAACTGCAAATAACGCTTTTTACAGTTAAATGTGTTCTCATAGACATTGCCCTACAGTGCTCATATGGTATTCAAAAGGTTTTTAAAATTCTGTCATTTGATTCAAAAATTAAGTCAAGAATTATTTTTACACTTTTATATTATTTAATAACCTGTTTCTGTTCATTAATACTATTATTGTTGTCATTTTTAGCAAGTTATTTATATTTTTATTTTTTCATTTTAATAAAACATTTTAAATGTTTACATTTTAGGAATTTCATTATTATTTAAAAAATATTTGTGCTTTAAAGTTGTAGTTTTTCATCTAACATTTATGATTTTATTTCCGCATCATTTCAATTAATGGGACCTTTCAGTAGTTTTAGTATTAGTTAATAATGACATTTTGGTCTCTGTTTCTGTAACCCTGCCCACAGTGAAATCTCATTGATCCAAACTCTGCTCCTCAAAACTGTACATCAAACATAACAAATACTGGCCGTGGTTTCGGCATGTACTTTATCTTTCATTGTAAACAGATAAAGAACTTTCCACTGGAAACTTGCTGTGTCATGCCTGTTTAGGTGTTATGATTTTTTTTTCACTTCATATACAAAATCTTTAAAATCTCTTAAATTGCTGCAGCAACCTGGACAGGCAGCAGCACAGCCTCCTACACTCCTGTAGGACCCCAGCAAAATGGACGTGGCCACCAGCCTCCTCTCCACCACCCACACTTCTGTACGCTTGCTTTAAACATTACTTAAAACATGAATGCAAGTATACCATTATTTTAATAAGAACTGAATAAAATCAATTAATATTTCTTGTTCTGACAGGGTCTCAGCATCACAGTTCAGCGTCTTTCCCCCCTCTGGTCTCCAACCATCCAGGTTTATACTTAATATCATCTAAAACACAATACAACACATTCAAATGATCTGAGAATTAAAGCCTTTTGGTAACACTTTCTATGAAGCCTGTATTTCTAAAATATTATAATGGTATTCTTAAGGCATTATAATGAATGCATAATGCATTTAAAAATGTATAATGTATTATAACATCTCATGAATAACCATAAAAACAGTCATAATACATTATAATATTTACGTATGATTATTTACAACATACAATGAACACCATTTTAAATGGACTTCATTTATAGTGGACTATATATTATTTCTGTTTATTTAAGATCTGCACAGTACATTACAACATATTGTGAGTGGTTAGGTGCTGAGTGTATTTGAGTGCTTCCTTTGAGGCTAATGTGAGCTAGCTAATACTTTCAACTATATCAAATATAAATATACAAATATCAATATTCATGAGATGATACAACATATTCTAAAGTTATTTTTAATGCATTATGTATTCATTATATTACCTTAAGAATACCCTTATAATGTATTATAAATATGGGATTCATAGAAAGTGTTTTTTTCAGCATGGGCACATTAAACTGATCAGAGGTGCCTCCACAGGTCCTGAGTTCTGGTGCTCCATCTCATACTTCGAGATGGACGTGCAGGTGGGGGAGATGTTTAAAGTGCTCTCCAGCTGTCCGGTGGTGACGATCGACGGGTATGTGGACCCCTCGGGAGGCGACCGCTTCTGCCTGGGTCAGCTCAGTAATGTGCACCGCACAGACGCCAGTGAGCGCGCCAGGTATGTGTCACACCACTCCTGTCCCAGCCTGTAAATATCTCAGTGTGGCTGAGTCATATACTGAATATTTATGATTTCCGTATTGTCTTGTTGCAGATGTAAAACCAACATTATGACTATGACAATGATTTTTATTTTATTTGTGTTTTCTCTCTCTCTCTCTCTCTCTCTGTCTCTCTCTCTCTCTCTCTCTCTCTCTCTCTCTCTCTCTTTCTCTCTCTCTCTCTCTCTCTCTCTCATATAGATATATATATATATATATATATAAAATATAGGAAATCGTCAAAAGCCTGAAAGATATCGAGCTACTTTGTACAGACAAAGTAGATGTATGTGTTTATTTGTGTATAGATGAATTTCACAGGTTTTATGTTTGCCTTAACACACGTCTCAAAAGCGCCTCACTGTGCCAGATTGACACTGTGATGAACAATAATAAACAAACAGATTATGTGAGAATATCAGCCGGCAAAATAACGGCCTTTAACAAACTGATGAAATGAAATGTAATGAAATGTGAAAGCGTATGAGAGGCACATCTGGTATCGGTCCTGATGCCTGGTGACATGTGTTAGTTTGTGTTGTGTAATTATGTGATGGAAGCAGAGATGTTGTAAAGGCAGTGTTTGTGTCTCTGTCTGCAGGTTGCACATAGGTAAAGGAGTGCAGCTGGAGTGCCGCGGCGAGGGCGACGTGTGGATGCGCTGCATGAGTGATCACGCTGTCTTTGTGCAGAGTTACTACCTGGACAGAGAAGCAGGCCGAGCGCCAGGAGACGCAGTGCACAAAATATACCCAGGGGCCTACATAAAGGTAAAACATACCAGCTTCACTTCCAACTCATGGCGACTGTGTGCACGTTGTGGAAAAAACACTATTTTTAAAATATTTGTACAATTATTTATGGGATGAAATGGTGCAATTTTATAAGTGCCAGTCGAAAAGATTTATGATTAAATGAGCTTTCCATTGATGTATTGTTTGTTATTATAGGACAATATTTGGCCAAAATAATTATAAATTTAAATATTGAGAAAATAGCATTTAATATTGTCCAATGAAGTTCTTAGCAATGCAGATTACTAAGAAAAAATACGTTTTGAATATGGGCTGTGGAAAATGTCTTCATGAAACATGATCTTTAGTTAATATCCTAATAATTTTTGGCATAAAAAAAAGGGATAATTTTCAGGCATAAGCATTTATTTTGTTATTAACTACAAAAAAATATATATAAATCACAAAAAGATTACATTGATTAAACAAATGACAAAATAATACTACTACATTACATTTTTTTAGGCGCCTTTTAAGTACTAAAGGTCACCGTACACTATAGAAAATACACAACAAACAATACAATACAAAACAACTGTCTTACAAAGAGAAGGCAAGTTTAAAAAGATGAGTTTTAAGTGAAGATTTGAACAGAGTGAATGATTCAATGTTCCTAATCTCAGGTGGCAATGAATTCCAAAGTCGGGGGGCAGAATGACTGAAAGCTCTGCTCCCCATTGTAGTAAGACGGGCAGAGGGAACAGTCAAGTTAATAGAAGAGGATGATCTAAGAATACGGGCAGGGGTGACACCGTGGAGAAGGTCGGACAGGTACGAGGGGGCTAGGTTGTGAATGGCTTTAAAAGTTAACAAGAGGATTTTGAATTCAATACGGAACTTGACTGGAGGCCAATGAAGTTCCAGGATAGGAGTAATGTGGTGAGTAGAAGGAGATCTGGTGATGATACGGGCAGCTGAGTTCTGTACCAATTGAAGTTTATGGAGAGTTTTGCGAGAAAGACCAATAAGAAGAGAGTTCCAGGAATCCAAGGGAGAAGTGACAAGGCTATGAACAGGAATAGCAGCAGACTGAGGGGTAAGGGAGGGATGGAGACGGTTGATATTACGATGGTGGAAGTAGGCAGATTGTGTAATAGTATTAATGTGTGGTTGGAAGGAAAGGTTGTTATCGAGGATGACACCCAGACGGAAGGTGAAACAGGACAGTTATCAATTACAAAAGAAAAATATAATGCTTAAAATATAAACACTTTTTAAAAAAATAATAAATAAATATATTTAAATCATTATTTATAGTAATTAAATCTATTTATTTGTCAATTAGAAAAGGTGCATTACATTTATTTTTCATTTTATTTTATTTTTCTATTTGTCCATTTGAAAAATGATTAACATTTTTGAATTGTTGTTTTTGTGCAGTTAAAATGTAAAATGTAGTTATATGGAACAATGAAGTAAACACATTTTTAAATGCAAACAGAATAAAAAAGACAAAAAATGTAAAAAAATATATATATAATATATTGGATTTTGGGGTGTTTTCATAGTACGTGGTAGTGCATTCATGCTGTTATTAGTATTGCATTTTTTATTTTTTTTTACTCTCCTAATATGACCCCAGCCTTGCTGGGCAGTGAATACCTTTGTGCACTTGAGAGCTCTGTATGTATTTGTGCTTCCTGTCACGTTAGATTTGTTTGAAGCAGAGCTTGACTTTTTTTTTTTTTTAAGCCTGTCCAAATGAGTTCCCATCAGCCGTTGTTTGAGGACACAGCAGTGAGGTCTCGTGTGAGTGTGTTGTTTGATTTCTGCAGGTCTTTGACCTCAGGCAGTGTCACAGACAGATGCAGCAGCAGGCGGCCACGGCTCAGGCGGCAGCAGCAGCTCAGGCCGCGGCGGTGGCAGGGAATATCCCAGGACCCGGAAGTGTCGGAGGAATCGCTCCTGCAGTCAGTGAGTGTCTGCCTCATTCACTGCAAAATACACAAAATAAGGGTTTTAAACTCTATGGCCACATACACACTTTGATTGTCAGTTCACCTGTAATTCTTCATCCTGATGAACTTTAATCCAAATGCATTATCTTTGGAAATACACCACATGCCAAAATATAATGACTTGCTCCTGCCTACTTTATTAACTCCACAAACTAGATCACTTTATACACTGAGCCTAAGTAAGAGTCCCAAAGTCTGCCAAGTGATTAGTTGCAATTAATCGCATCCAAAATAAACATTTTTGTGTACATAATATATGTCTGTCTACGTTGTACATTTATAATATCGGTCAAAGATGTAAAAGGGTTTAAGCATAAAAAAAGTGTAATACTCCTTTAAATTTTTGTAATATGTAAATTTAATTGCAATTTTGTTAAATTTTTTCTGAGCAAGAAATAAATAGGATACATTTTCCCTGATTTCCCAGAATACAGCAGCTAAAATGTCACACAGTGTAACAGTTTTGTCAAGCATATTTACAACAAAAATTATTTTATGACATATTAAAAGACTTACTAACTTTCACCTCAATTCTAATTCTTTTAAATTTGCCCTTTAAAAAAAATTATTATTAGTATTTTTATTTTTATTTTTTACAAATTTGCAACACAGTAAAATGTAATATGCTCGCTTATTCTTTTCTATATTTTAATATGTTTTTATTTTAATACGTCAGAATAAGCATGTTTGAATTTGAACTTAAATATTGTAACATTATTTCAACCACATTTCGACATTTTGCCTAAAACCTTAAAAGTGTTTTCTATGGACATAAAATCACTTTTGTAGATTTCTTTTGATGCAGACATCTTGACATCTATAAATACGCAATTGCTCGTTTAATAGCACTATTTAAAAGGATTGTTTATAATAAATGGACATGGCAACCCTTCAAGATCGTGCTCTGTGAAGCAGCTTTTCACAAACATAAACAAAACACAACGGCTCTGCTAACAGTGGTTAAGTCAAAATCAAGTTTATAACAAGTCATTGGTTGTTGCAAAAAAATGAAAGTAAAAATGTTACATATAAAATGAATATTTTATAGGAAAATCTGGAATCAGAGGGTACTAAGAAAGTCACCATCAAAGTTGTCCCAATGAAGGTCTTAGCAATGCATATAATTAATTAGACATTAAGTTGTTAGATATATTTACTGTTGGAAATCTACAAAATATATTCATGGAAGATGAATACTTAATTTCCTAATGATTTTTGGCATAAAATAAAAATCAATAATTTATGACTCATACAGTGTATTTTTGGCTATTGCTACAAACATATCCCAGTTAATTAAGGCCGGCCTTGTGGTCCAAGGTCACATATGTCTAAAAATTATTTTGAAGTAGATATTACAAAAATGGAAGTTCCTGTAAGATTTTGTTTAAGCGCTGTACCAAAAGTATCCACCAGGTGACACCCAAACTGCATTGAATTTTTTAAAGCATTTTCCTGTCACAAAAATTACCACAAAATATGGAACCTTGAGACTTGCAAATTTTGTGAAATGACACCTGACACAGCCCACTATAGGAGCTGAAAGAAGCTTACGACTGGTATCTAATTTACAATGATTACTAAAATATGTAATGGGGAAAAGGCAATAGAAAGAGCACCAGTAAACTGACTTTACAACAGAAAATAAGTCAACACTGTTTTGAAATCTGTTTCGGTCAAGTTTAATCATGTAAACGTAATAGATTCAGTTTGTGATTTCTTTGGGATTGTTTGTTTGCAGGCCTCTCGGCAGCAGCAGGGATCGGTGTGGATGATCTCCGGAGGCTGTGCATCCTGCGCCTGAGCTTCGTGAAGGGCTGGGGTCCTGACTACCCCCGACAGAGCATCAAGCACACCCCCTGCTGGGTGGAGGTGCATTTGCACCGGGCTCTGCAGCTGCTGGATGAGGTGCTGCACACCATGCCACTGGCAGACCCTGGACCGGCTAACTGAGAGCCGACAAAACACAGCAAACACTCACCACACAGATACTGGACGCACTACAGTAAACCTGCGAAGAGCGTGTTTCGCACCTTTATCAGTCGTAAGAATACCAATGAAAACATCACAGGAATTCGCTAATCTAAAATTCATGTTTGGGAAAGATATTTCAGTGCATTTTCTTGTTCTGTAGTGAAATGTTGCATTTCTTTTCGGGTTAATCTCGCAAAAACATGTCTAGGTTATATTTTGCCCTAATATAAAATGTATATTTACTTAAAGATAATGAAGACCTTCTCATAATGCATTTTTAAAAAATGCATTTAAAAAAAAAGAAATGCACAAAATGTCCAACATTTTCTGCCCCTTTGAACCCCCTAATTATGACATAATTTTTTAATTAAGCATATTTTCCTGCCAAAATCATTCCTGCTAAAATAACTGAGGTTGTTTGTTTATGCATTGCTGATTCTTATCAGATTATTGTATATTTGTATTATTTAAAACAATGATTTGTTTGATTAAATTCAGCATAAATTAAGGGATAATTAAATTGTAGCTATACAAATATAATAATTATAATATTATTAAATACATTAATAATATTTATACATTAATTGTGGTATGTTTTGAACAGTCAGGTATTATTCTTATTAAATTAATTAAAATAATAACTATGTTATATATATTTAGATAATAATAATAATAATAATAATAATAATAATAATAATAAATCAATAATAAAATAATAATTATAATTTTATATCATGATCATTTTTAAATAGTTTTCTCATTGAGAATTGGGGAGAATATGATTGATTATCATGATACCAATCCAATTGCATTTTCTTTACATTTTCTAATTTCTTTCTCTTGTTTTATGGTGAAATATGACCTTGACATGTTCTTGATGGGATTCCTCCTCTGTTCAAATTAGATGTATATACCTTAGCGCCATAGGTCTACTAATGAATGCAAGTTTACACAGGGTTGATTGCAGATTAAGTTCAGGGAAATAGCTTTATTGTTCATATGCCTTTCTAGCTTTGCACATCATGCAGTTATACTAAGAATTTTAGAGCCTAATAGTTTTGCAATACCGGTAGAAAAAGCTTAAAATCTGTCCTCGCAAGAATTCTACTTATGGGTCAGTGTCTAAACACAAAACAATAGACAAGAATAACTCCCGCTTTTGCAGTGGCCTTGGTTCCAGAAGTATTTTTCCATTCATTCACTCCATAAGACGAATGAGAAATATTACATATGCATTTTGAATTGAAATGAGTTTGCATACTATAATATTTGAAGTTTACTGCACAATATTTGTTCAAATATTGGCTAGTGACATGGACTCGAACCTCTGTGGAGAAAATGAATGGTATTTTGACATTTGGAGCCATACGGATGTGCTCTATTACACTCTGGTAACACACATACAAAACACGGTCAAAGACAACACAAGCGAGGAAGAGACTTTTCGACCTCCAATCAAGTTTTTTTTGCATAAACTCAGAATATCTCGAGTTCCACGGGTTTGGTAGCACTAAATGCCTCAGAGCAAATCGCTATACTGGCGCTGGTCACTTCAGGAAGCGTTAGATCGGACCAGCTGATGCAGATGCAAACCTGCTTCTGAGAGACAAACCGAACCAAACGGATAAAAGATTAAAAACTGTCAAAACAAAGCGCTCATCATCTCTGTACTTGTGCTGTGTGCTCCTCTACATGTGGACCTCAACTCAGCTATGACGCGTGGCTTACTATCCAGGCATCTTATTAGTTAGACTTGCAATAGCCTTCCAGCTCCTTTATTTTCATACCAAAAAAAAAAAAAATGAAAAGAAGAAAAAATATTGTTCAGCTTTAAAATGGTGGTATTAGTATTGTGACGCAGTTCGGTGTTTGTAACCAAATCATTTGCCATGTGGTGTAAGTCACCAAAGCCAGATTACCTCATGATAATCAAGCATGAACCCAGTGGATTTTTCTTTATGCCAAAATGTGTCTGGAATCTTCTACTTTCTGGACGTCATGCTCACCTCATACTTTAACCAAATCAAAACAGGGCGTGTCTTGAACCGAATGTAGAGCCTTGATGCACCGACTGGCCGATTTCAACCCACGGGTTTTTGCCAACACCAGTTACTCAGCTTTAGCATTTATCTCACCCAGAAACTTGTGTCTGGATTGTGACCAAAATTCAGCCCTATACCACTATGACCTTTTGCAAACGGGTAGAACATCTAAACTTCAGACTTCAAGCAATGAACATTATTGTTTTGCTGCCTTTGTAATTGAATTGAAATGTCTATATTTTACTGTACGCTAACAGTAAACGATGCGTTTTTTTTTTAAAGAGCCCTTCATTTAGTTTATTTAAGATGCAAATATTTAGTTTAGTTCTAAAATCAGTAAATGTGGAACCTCAATATAGAACGTTAAAGTCAACATGAAATCAAGATTCATCCTGTATTCGCTTTCGTGTACACCTGATATTAACATATTGACATCACAGGAATAAATTACATTTTTAACGGTCGTCACATCCAAAATGAAAGTCTGTTAACAAAATGTGTGCTCTATATATTTATTATGTAGATATAAATACACACACATACAGTATACATTTCAGAAAAATAGGTTATGTTTATATATTAAATATTAATGTATAATATAAATTATATGACTATATATATATAGACAAGTAAATACATGTAATTAAAAAAATATATATATACTGTATGTGTATTTGTGTATACATTATGAATATATTATGCAAACCAAAACTTTTATTTTGTATGTTTGTATGCAGTGATTAATCTTAAAAACACTTATTTTGGATCGTAAAAATATTTCATTATTATTTTTGTTTTTACAGAGGCTTTTAATATTACATTTAGTATAAAAACTGTATTGTAATTTTATTTTATAGCATAGCATTTCACCAAGAAACTTTGCATTCTTACACAAATTTGCATATTTTGCGATCTCTTGCAAACATTTGTGATCCTGTAAAATATATGTGATCTTTTGCACATCTATTGGAAAATAGAAAAAAAGAAAGGGTGTTTCTCACAAAAATTGGCGTGCAATCTCTAACTGAATACTTACGATCTTGCAGTTTCTCGCAGTGTGCATTTTTGTAAAACAATTGCGATTTCGCACAACATTTGTCATCTCGTAAAACATTTTCCAGGTCACACGACACAATTTGCCGTCCTTCGTAAAACGTGAAATCTCTCAAAACGTTTATGATCTCTTTTAAAACATTTGCAATGTTGCGCATTATTTGTCATCTCTCGTAAAAAACATGAGATGCATTTGTGATTTCTTGCAAACATTTGCCATCTCTTGGAAAATATTTACGATCCCTTGAAAAAAGTGAGTTCTTGCAAAAAATGTTAATTTCTCACAAAAATATTAGATGTCGCAGGATATTTACAGTTTCTCCAAAAACATTTGAGATCTCTCCCAAACACCTGCTGTCTCTCGCACATAATTTAGTAAAATAATAAAACAATTGTGACTTCGCATTCTAATGCAAAACATCTGCATTGTCTTGCAGCGGCATTGCATTTCTTTAAAAATTCTTGATCGTTCACAGACTTCTTATAAAAACATAACAAAATCTTAGCATTCCCAAACTGCTGAACAATATTGTTTACGATGCCCACTTACTACAGCATTTGGCTGTGAAATATGTTACATCACGGGAGCAAATGCTTCGCAAAAGGCATTTCATGTTGACTTTAATCAGTGCTTGAAGAGTGTTATCTGTGATTAGTCACAACCTAAGAGAAACTATTTAGTAGAGGGGATTGTATGATCCCAGTATTGTTTCCATCGTAGTAATCTTTGTGCCTTTCCTTTGTGCTCGTTTGTTCATAGATAGATTCTGCAATTGCTAAAAAGCCCTTCCCGTTGGATCTCACGTCGATTATGAACATCGCAAACCACCTATTGGTCTGAAATGTTTCAGTAGTTTTAAGCAATGAAGTACGTCAGGGATGTTTTAGTCGTCTTACCGTCATCGAGTGTTTTCGGGATTCGTTTGGACCCCGCATGGCGTTTGTAAATTGGGCGATGCAAAAGATGCAAACTCTTCATCTGCAGGGTTGTTCACATCGGCTCAGGTCACGTAGAGAATTATGAGCCTTTCGGGAAATTTATTGTAAAGCGTAAAGCCTTGTTTTATTTCATTTCCGTGGCCGTCTGTTGCTATGAAACGTTCAACTTAGATGTCAGGTATGCTCATTGTTTCGATGAGTGCCTTTGTGCTGTATTTCATCGGATACGCGTTACATATACATACACTGCGGATTAAATGCTATAATTACAGTAAAGCTGTAGTTTCAATGCAGATTTTAAAGGCACTTTGCAATGTACGCAATCAGTGTTGAGTTATCTCTAAACCAGTATGCTATCTTGAGGTCATTTTGGGTGAAATAGATTTAAGCTCTCGCATTACACATCCATTACACACCTCGGTGGTGTAAAAACATATGTGTTGTATTTAAAGATGGAAACATTTATAAACTAGACATAGGCTGGTATCTAAATGTCATAGCTTGCTTAGACTTACAGGTATGATTCGAAACATTTTCTTGGTTTACCAGTTGCATTACATGGTTCTCAGTCATTTTACGGTTTATTTTGCCTTAATAGTTACAAATATTTTACAATCGAGCCCACTTCTTTGTGAAAAAACGTACAGTTACTACTTCCATTGTAGAGTAAGTTCACTTTATCCCTCATTAGCTACTGTGTTCTGCACTGTAATGTAGATTTCATTCATTGTATCAAAGGTTTAGAAATGACGTTTTGTTCAAAGGATGACTTTTTATTTTTTCCTCTGAAATATGTGGCCTAGCCCCTTGTAACACTAGAACGTGTGTGTGTTTTTTTTTTTTTTCACTGATGGCGCATACTGTATTGTGTAGGGATACAAGCAACATGTGTGTCAGTAACATGACAATCGCCCAACTGGAAGTCAGATCAACAGCATTCCATATGAAAACTATTTCTTACAAGTATTTATCAGTATGTTATCCAGTGTGAATATATTTGAATTGACTATTTTATTGATATTGTCATTTCAATTCTTGTTGTTATTATAATTATTCTATTGTTAAAGGACATTCTGCTCCTGTATGTTGACTGTACACCAAAGTAAAAAAAAAAAATCATTTTGATACAGATATGTTTTGTGATGTATTTATTTGTGTGAAATGATGCTTAGAAAGTATACATCAACTTAAATATGGAAATACATTCACTGAAAATGTAGAAATATTAGAATGTTTTTAATAGTGTTTTTTGAGGCCTTGAATTAATAAAAGGAATTCTATGGAAAATCGGTCTCTATAAAATAAGTTTTAAAATGAGTCTTGAACCAGACTACGGACTTAAAAACACTTCGTAACTAACTCATTATTTAGCCAAACGGTTAGAATTTGTTATAAATAAATAATATATATTAGTGCTGGGCAACGATAAATTGCACCCAAAATAAAGGTTTTTGTTTACATAATGTATGTGTGTGTTCTGTGTACATGTGTGTATTTATGTATGTATATATAAATACACACACATATAGTATATATTTAGAAAATATTTACATGTATATAATTATATTAATATGATTTATATTTTATAGAAATATTAGTAGAGGGGATTGTATGATTGTATTTAAAATACAACAAAAATTTAAACAATAAGAACATAATAATTTCATTAAATTAATAATGATTCACTCAAAAATAATCACAAACAGCTATATATATATATATATATATATAAATATATAGTTTTCAAACTCTTTTCGGGAGGAGAGCTCAAAGGCAGTAATAATCATCTCCGCCTCCAATCATCCATTATCCTTTTATCCTATCAAATCTTCTTCGCAGCCCTATAAATAACCAGAATCCCTCTCTCCACCATCCGCGATCTAGCATCTGGATTCGGCATTATGTCTGATCACAGTAGCTCGTCAGAGATCTCTGAATACGAGGACGCAAGTGCCTCTTCCGACCCCTGCTGCCACCCGTAGCGCTCCTCCAGGCCCTGCCGCAGCCCATAGCGCTCCCCCGGCCCCAGCGGCCGCCCGCGACGCTCCTTCAGCCGGCTCTCCCAGAGAGGACGCGGCTTCATCCAGAGGCCGCAAAGCTTCCAAAACAACATGCTACGCGCACCCCGTGCAGCCGACGCTCCATCTCTCCGCCTCCACAAAGGCCTCAGCCAGCTTCCCCGGCCTCTTCCCTTCGCGTGCATCTCCTAAACTTACGATGCCTCTGCTCAAACAAGTCCTGGCTACAGCGGGAGTCTACTTTTCCAGGAAGGCTACTAAAGCTGAGCTTCTTGAGCTCCATGCCGCAGCCATCGCAGTCCGGCGTCGAACTTCCTCCCGGACCGCTCCTTCCCCCAGCCTGGGTAAAGCCCCGGATGCAGCAACCACAACTGATCTCTCTTCCCTTGACTCCTCTGCTATCCCACAGGCAGCCGCGTGCGTCATCCCGCCGCAGCAACCCGCTGTCTCCTGGCCAGCCGCTCCTGCCGACGCCACCCCATCTAACACCCACGGACTTCACCATCGACCAGAGACTGTTCCTGGCCCTCCGTGGTATCCAGCCCACCTCTTCGCTGGTGCCACCGCCTACCCTAACCCTCCGACTAACCCCTCTGCTTCCACCTTTCCTTCCTTCCTTCCTTCTTCCTCCACAGCAGGCCCTAGCATGCAAGCACCCACCACTAACCCTTCTGCCTCTCTCCGCCCACCTTTCTCTTTGCAGACAGCTCTGCCTATGCCGATCCCGCCCAACACCATTGCCTTGGAACCCACCCCGGTGTCTCCGTCCCTCCGCACACAGATTTTAGAAGAAATTCAGGACATTGGCGCCAGAAGCAGAGATCTGACCAATGCCCATGCCTGCCTATTCGCAACTCATCCTCCCCTGAACCATCCGCTGAGGCCCATCTATGAAGCTTCCTTGGACTCAATTTTTCAGGCCGTTTCCCAGCGCACCCTTCAAAAATTCAAAACTTTACACTGCCAGTACAACTTAATTTTTCCTGATTTCTCCCTTCTCTCAGTTACCTCCTTTATTTCCTTCTTCAACCTCAATAATATGCACGCAACCTCTATTAAAAGCTATTTAAGTGGTATTCAGTTCTTCCATAAGCTCATCTTCGGCTTCCCCACAGACAGTCTCTCTAACGCTCAAACAAACCTCCTGCTTAAAGGTATTCAGAGGTCGCGGCCACCCACGGCGGATAAAAGGCAGCCCCTAACACTCGAAATCCTCACTAAATGCATTTCGATCCTCCGCCATCGATACCTAACTCCTCACGCAGATCGCACGCTAGATGCCATGTTTACTCTGGCTTTTTTCACCCAACCCCCCATCCCCATCCCCAACCCCCCTCCCCCCCTTCGATCCTAGCATCCATCCCACCATCACAGACCTCCGCGTTGTAGATCACGAAACCGTCTCTTTTTTTCCTAAAAAAGAGCAAAACTTACCAACTCAAAAAAGGTCATTTCATCTACATGCTTAAACTCCCTTGCCAAATTAAACCTTACCAAACCATGATCCAAACCCTCGGCCGATGGTCGTCTAATGTCTTCAAAAGTTACATTCGATCCGATAAAACTTCTATCGAAAGCGCCCTCTAAATTTTAGTTTCTCCTGCCCAGCCTAATCCATCACCTACCATCTACAAGCTCAGCCCTCACCCCGCCCAACCCTTATACTTTCCCGGCAGCCTTGCAGACTACACTCTACCCTCCAGCAGCCTTCTTCGTCCCTACTCCTTCCAGCTACTAACCCTTCTGCTTTTCTCTTTTCAGGTTTCCAAGCACCTAGCAGCTTTCCACCTCAAACCCCCTACCATCCTCCCCCTCCCCCGCCTAGGCCTTTTCAATAACCTACAACCCTCACCACCATTCATAGCAGCTTCCCAGCGCTTTTCGTTTCTCTCCTCTTCCAGCCCCAGACCCGCCACGCAACGAGCTCAGCTCCCGCAAATCATTAGCCCAACCCTGCAAAGGGTCGGCCCCAGCCCTCGCAGGGCTCCGACTCCTGCCTCACTAAACTGTAGCCTACCCCTTCCCACTTTTCCCATTAGGCACCGCAGCAAACTATCTCTGCACCTTCTGGGGTCGCTCCCTTGTTTGGCGTTTTTTTCCACAGCTGCTTCTGGGGGAGCTCTCGGAGCTTGAAGTTGGCTGTCCGCCTCCTTCTCTGCCCGAGTCCTTAGGGCTATTCTCCCTAGGGCTCGGCAGCCCCTCTAGCCCCGAGTTTTCTCCTTGAACAGCACACCAAACAAGCTTGTGAAACATAGTTTTCAAACTCGTTTCGGGAGGAGAGCTCAAAGGCAGTAATTATCATCTCCACCTCCAATCATCTATTATCCTATCAAATCCTCTGCGCAGCCCTATAAATAACCAGAATCCCTCTCTCCACCATCCACGATCTAGCATCCCTCCACCTCCCCTACTCCGCCTATTTTCTAGGGGGGGAGCTCTCGGGGCTAGAAATTGGCTTTCCGCCTCCTTCCCTGCCCGACCCCTTAGGGCTATTCTCCCTAGGGCTCGGCAGCCCCTCTAGCCCCGAGTTTTCTCCTTGAACAGCACGCCAAACAAGCTCACTTACGATCATGCCTCAAAGCTCGAACTCGTGAAATAAATATATGTATAAATATATATACAGTATGTGTGTGTGTGTGTGTGTATGTATATGTTTATATAAGTATATGTTCAATATATATAGTCTATTATTTATAAAACAGTTTTATATTTTTTGTTATATATATATATATATATTGTTTTATATTTATATAAATATTATATATCTCGTAAATATAATATTTTTATACAATGATATAAGTAGTTGTTAAAGTTTACATGTAAATAATTGGCTTATTTACTAATGAAATATTATATAATTCATATATAAATTAATATGAATTCTACATCAATAATGTTTATAAAAATAGGCTATAATGTAAGTGAACAGAGTAGACTAAAACATTCAGGGTGTGCTCTGTTTTTTTCCTCGTACTAGACTGTGGGGGGCGCTGAAGGGTTTGCATGTGACTTTAGGTTGAGTCGGTGCTGCATCCGCCCTGAGCATCATCGTCTTCATCATCATCATCTTCATCACACTCGCATCTGGAGCGGAGGAGGAGGAGGAGGCGGAGCGCATCCTTAAGGAGCGCGCAGACACAGAAGAAAACATCCACAGCTCGGCCACCATTCAGCTGGAGGATCGGCCTGGAGAAATTCATGGAAATAAAATAGAAATTAAATCCGTTTGCTTTTTCTTTTTTGTTTTCTGATCACAGCCAAGCCATTGGACTTCAAAATGGCTGAGATGACTAATTTGAAACCAACCTATGGTGAGTGAATCTCTATCTATATTTACGTAATGATCCGGGCTTTAACATAGAGACGCTATAGAAACACCAGCTTAAATGATTCGTCACCTGTTTATTCCGACATTGAGTCATCTCGGAATCGTATTTTAGTTTAAAGGGTTTAATTATTATTATTTTTCACGGATTTTTATTCGCATTATGTTCATTGTTTACTGTATATGGGCAATTTTAAATTGGTTTTTATTATATTATCTTAGGTTATATTATATTATAGTGAATTAGGGTAGGAAATAACTGATTTTAAAATAGGCAAATGTAAAATGCTAATATTCACCAATGAAGTGTAAAGCGAAGCCTACACGATTCACCTGACAGACGCATGAAGTGTGTTTATCCACACACACGCTGTGTCTTATGTCGATTGATGTCGTTTAAAAACAGTCTCAACATAGGAATATAAGTATTTTCTATAGAAAAGACGTGTTTAGATCAGCTTAACTTTCGCATCGCTGTAGCACTGCGTGCATGACGTCATGTCTGTGGAGTGCGCGAGCATCAGCTGGAGCTGCTTTTTATTCACTTCATCCCCAGCACAGATGATAACATCCGTATATCGTGCATTATAACGATATTCATAATGCCATATAATCTGTGTTGTGATTATTCCTATATATTCAATAAGTAATTGTCACATTACAGTTATCGCTGGCCTATTCCACAGTAAACTGTAGCTTACAACGAACACATGTTGTGGTCCTACATTATGTATCATATGTGAACCTGGACCACAAAACCAGTAATAAGAGTAAAAAAATATTTTATTTGAGATTTTTACATAATCGTAAATGAATAAATAAGCTTTCAATTGCGATTGTTAGAACAGGACAATAGGCTGAGTGTTTGCAATCTGAGGGTGGAAAAAAAAAAAATAAATAAATAATGAGAAAATCGCCTTTAAAAATTAGGTGTTGATATATTTACTGCAGTAAATTTACAAAATATCATCATGGAACATCTTTACTTAATTAAGTTTTGTCATAAAAGAAAAATGTATAATTTTGACTTGATGCAGTTTTGGCTATTGTTACAAATATACTTATGACATGTTTTGTGCTCCAGGTTCACATATACTATGAAGGTAGCCTCTCGCTAATATATTATGAGGTTTTATAAGACATTATAAAATGGAATATCTATGCACCTTTATATGAGCGTGCTTTATTTCTCATCACTCTCTTATTATTGGGCCTTTTTTATCTACCACAGAGCACAGATCATTTTAACAAGATTGAACGGTTATGACATGACAAATCAAAACAGCACTTGAAGTTTGAATAGCAAAATATTGAATGGTAATTTTCTATTATATTTAACAATTACTGTTGCCTCAGTTGCCTACTGAATATAATACAGTCTAATATAAACGTACTGTAGGCAAATGGACTGCCCGAAAAAATTAGCTGAGAATATTTATCAAAGAATAAAGTATTTATCATAATTATTCATCATCTGGCAGATTGATTGGCTAATTTGTGTGAGTTTTTATGTGGTTATGTCATGCGCTGGGGGAGGAGGAGAGTTTTGACGCGTTTCCTGGTGGATGCGTGTGATGTAGTTTGGGTCAGGTATTTTAAGAACACGTTTGAGTGATCTTGGATCACAACTCAGCGCGTGGGAGATGCCTGGAGACAGAATCAGCTCGAGAGGAAAATAACCAGAACCAGTCCAGCCTGATAAACACAGATTTAGGATTTCAGAAGCCTTGAAGGAAATAAAACCTTTTACTCCTTCACTATTACAGCTCTTCAGTGATTTGCCTGTTCGCACTTAAAGCAAAAAATGTTGACAGAGCAATAGAAAATCAGGATCTGTCAGACGTATGTGCGTTTTATTGAATGAACACTTGCAGTGTATTCAGATCTTAATATGCAGATAAGATGATATTAATTAAATAAAACTTTCAGAACTTTCATGACTACCCAAGTGAAAAACAAGTCCACTTCCATAATGTACTTAAGTGCTCTATTTTTTCGCACTAATTTTGTACTTAATATGCTAAAAATTATTCTTTAGTAGCCTACGTCTTAAGATCATCTAAGTGAGCTCAATTGTGCTATTCTGAGACACTGTGAACATGAACTAAAATGTGCTTTTAGTATATTTTAAGTACAAAGTTAGTGTTAGAAAATAGAGCACTTAAGTACATTATGGGTGTGTCTTAACACACTTAAGTAGCCTACACTTTAAAAAAGTGCACTTTGTAGTAATGTCAGATTTTTAAAATAAAAGTTTTACTTTAAAGTACGTTCCAAAGCATTATGTTAGGAGGCTATTTGTTGTGCTTCAAGTAGACTCTTTTTTATGGACTAACATATTAAAGCATGTAGTGTGTTATTCACAATTACATGTAAAGTTAATATACTTGAAATGTACTAAATTGCAACTTGATCATTAAAATGTGCAATAAAAATATTTACATACATAAAGTTTTTATTTTACTTTACCATAAATGTTTATCAGTATACATTCAGCAGCATACTTCAAAATGTTGTACTTAAGTGGGTCTAAAAAGCACTCTAAATTTGATATAAATGTAAACTATTTAATCAAAGTGTTAATGCTCAGATCACACTTATAAGTATATTATTTCCATAAGTACTCTTTTTTAAAAGTATGCTATATTATACTTTTTTTTCACAAGGGTAGGACTGATATTCTGATTAGCAGGAAGAGCTTGTATCAAAAGTAACTTTTATTGCATTCTGTCTGGTTATGACACTTCATAAGTGTATTAATATGCTGATATATAACATAAAAAAACTCTGTATAACACTGTATCTTAACCAGGCTGATACAAAGACACATAATGATGCCACAAACTACCAGATACCAGCTTTTTGCCACAACCACACTGAGCTGTTACATTCTGAGTTTGTTCCACCATGTAGGTTTTTGCTTGCAGTGTGAAAAGACAACTCCCATCAGTGGAAATGATTGAAAATGCCCTACTAAGAACCTTGCTCCTGAATTGTGTCAGACCGAGTCTGTATCGATATGAATCAAATGTCAAGTCCTTCAGATGATAACAGGGCCTTCATTGATTGAGCAGAGAACCTACTGACTTTGTAGGACATCATTTTCATGAGCAAAATAGGATCAAGAAAATGCTTTCAGGACAGAAGGTGACTAGGCCAAGTCTCAGACGTCAATAGCAGCTCTCCTTTGCTTGTTTAATAGAGATTCACTGTATAAATGGGATAAATAAAGATGGCAGCAAAAGCAGGTCTGTGACGTCATATTTGAGTCTGATTAAAAACTGCCTTACTTTATTTGCTTAGAATTTCATTATACACAGTATAACCTGCAAAGTAAACAACAACAACAAAAATATATATCAGATGGCTCATGTTTAAGTCAGTGTGTTATGCAACGAAATTTGGTTTACAATATTTTTTTAAT
>JAUMHQ010000082.1:3677319-3687576 GCA_032361165.1 Enteromius paludinosus
ATTAAATGACTACCAGACTGCCACGGTTAAAGTTACAAATCTTCGTTTGTGTTCTGCTGAGGAAACAAAGTCACCTACACCTTGGATGGCCTGGGGGTAAGCAAATAAACATCAAATTTTCATTTCTGGGTGAACTATGCCTTTAAGAAAGAATATTGTTGCTGATGTTGATAAAAAAAATTATTCTTGAGCACCTGATCAGCATACAGAATAAATGTACAATTTTTAGAATAAAATACATTTAAAAATATATTTTTTAATAATATTTCACAGTTTTTCTATTTTCAATTAAGCATAAGAGCGTATCTTATCAGTGTAGATTTTTTGGACAAACCTTATCTAAGTTCTTATCTTGCTTACTAATCTATATTCATCTTTATATGGATCAGTATATATATATTTTTATAGGCAGTATATATTGCATTATGATGTCATCTAGTGACATTTGGCAACACTGATCTTGGCAAGATCCAAAACAATATCAACCCAATTAAAAGAGCAAGAATGATACATTTGGCGGATGTTTTCCAACCAAAGGAGCAAATTTTAAATAAATGCTAGATTAGTTTCTTTACTTTTTAAGAAAAGGGAATCAAAATAGGTTCATTGTTTCATTTTACTTCTGGCTTAAAGTTTGTTTCCGTGATTACGCATAGAAAGAAAATAGATGCCAAGATGTCCAACAAATAAACTGATATGCATTAAAGAGACTGTCATTAATTAGTGTGACGTTTCCTCAGGTGGAACCAGTTGGAGAAAAGCTGGAACTGAGTCCAGAGGGCAGTGAGCGCAGCTACTCTGATACCCAGCCTAGCTCTGGGCTGCTGATTAAAGGACACAAGGGGTTAGGAGCAGCAGAAGACAGAGGAAGGGGCGAGGAGCTCTCCTGCAGTGATACTCTAGAGTCCTCCTCTGGACTGCACATCTCCAGTTATCTCAGCGCGAAGGCCTTTGTTGGCAGAGGGACATCATCTACCCTTGCTAACAGTGTTGACAATGTTCCAAATACTACAACCGGAGAGTTTCAAACAGACCACGATTCTGCTCGCTACTTCCTACCAAACGATTCTATCAACACTTCATCTTCTTCTCTGCAGCTACTTCCAGGCGAAGCGCAGGTCTGCTCTGACCTGCAGCCAGAGTCCCTTTTTCTCCGGCCACTGCATGATGGGATAGCATCATCCTCTTCATTAGCAGCGTCCCGTGGTGGATCGGTGGACCAGCTTGCACTAGAGTTCCAGCGAAACATCTTGGGATTACAGACCTTCCCTCGTTCATCCAGGGGTGGCGCCGGAGGATGCCAAGCGTACCGGCGCATCGCTCCCAAAGCTCCACCAGGAGGTGCTTCAACACTCGCAGACATCCCTCAGCAGCTTGATGCTGCCTCCTCGTCCTCTTCCTCATCAGTTCTTCTTAATGGAGTAAGCTTAATGGAGAGTTCTGTTACCATAGGTCCAAATGTTGGCAGCTCCAACTTGAATCCGCTACCCCAGTTAACAAGAGCCTCTGCTGATGTTCTGTCAAAATGTAAGAAGGCACTGTCCGAGCACAATGTACTAGTGGTTGAAGGTGCCAGGAAGTATGCCTGCAAGATCTGCTGTAAGACGTTCCTCACTCTGACTGACTGCAAGAAACACATCCGTGTTCACACGGGAGAGCGCCCGTACGCCTGTCTGAAATGCGGCAAACGCTTTAGTCAGTCCAGTCACTTGTACAAGCACTCGAAAACTACCTGCTTACGATGGCAGAGCAGTGATATGTCTAACGCCCTGCTCTAATTCAGCACTTCATTGGCACCATACAAGGGTGACTGCTTTCTGAGTGAGCAGATCCGTACACTGTAATCTCACATCCACCATTATAGTAACTTGTTGTAGGTGTTTCCTGGCTGTAGTATGTTGTTAACATGCCATCGATGGTACAAATTACAGGATGGTTCGTACAGAAATGTTCCAAACCTGTGTGACCTAAAATACTAAATGTTTTTACATTTTTGTTCATGCATTAAACCTCAAGGGGGTCCAATGTTTTTATTCAACAAATGCATTTGAATCATTCTTTTGTGTTCCTGCAAAAGAAGAAAGTCATACAGGTTTGGAGCATGAGGGTGTTATAATGACGCAATTTTTATTTTTGGGTGGACTGCCTCTTTAAGTTTCTCTGTTAAATGTTTTTAGAAGAACTGAAATGGAGAGGTCTGCTTTGAGATTTGCAAGCAGATGTCAAACACAACCTTAGTAGCTCACTCCTGTGTCCTGATGATAGAAGCTTGCTGTAGAAGGCAGAATTGTATTGTCGCCTGTTGAAGTATTTTAGTTTCTGATGTTTTCTGTGTATTCTGAACTGAAGCATCAAAAGGAGATTCATCTTTTTTTTTTTTTTAATTCAGGTGCACCATTAGGTTCTCAACCATGGGTGGCCTCAGCAAACTTCAAGGAGAATCCCAATAAGTCTTAAAATGATTTACATTTAGTTATATTAACATAATCTACATTATTTTGATAGAAGTGAATATTGTCTCAACCTTAAGTGGGATCCTGGAGTTAAATAACTTGAGATACACTGCTTTAAGTTGCTTTAAGTGGTTTAAGTTACAAAACCAAGTGAGCTGCCTCACATATCTAAAGCCTCAAATGAAACCTCACATTGGAACATCTGCTGTAGGAACATGGGCATTTGCACTTCTGTGTTCCCCAAGAAACACTCAAATAATGCGTTCATTATCTCGCAAAACATTTGCCCTACTTTTGCCCCAAAAAACTTGGCAAACATATATTAGTTCTTTTGCCTTATGCTAACACAAATTTCTCAGTCGAACTGAAACTTTGATCAGTTAGGGAGAACATAACTCGTTTTAAAAAATTCTTCCTCCCACCTCATTTTTTTCCAATCAGCATGTCCCTTTTGAGGCCCTGTGTAACATATTTCCTTCTAAAGGAGTTTGACTCAAAGTCCATTTTAAGGAAATTCTATGGTCAGCTATTTTGGGCATCCAAGTACTGTTTGCTTGAATGGAGAAAACCTGACATTTAAAAAAAAACGGCAACAAAATCTGACATGAGCCGTGCCCCAAAAATATGTTTGCAATACTCAAAAAGCTTGTATTTCAGTTGCCTCAGAATACTGAGTGTCTCTATGGCAGCCAGAGATTTTATTTAGAAGGTGGCAATTATTCCTCCTTATTGCATTGCACTTTCTCACATTTATTGTAATGAGTGCACCTTCTTGGTTTTTCTAAAGTGGGGGTGCAAAACTGGATGAAGTGTTCCTAGTATTACATTCATTGTGATGCTGCTTTAAAAATTTGGCCAGAACCTAAAAGTGTTCACAACAAGATAATGGCTATGATGTCTTAAAATGCTGTCTAGGTTGGCAGCTTACTAGGTTTTGGAATACAGCAAAAACGTTGATTAATAACCAACCACAGTCACTATTGTTACAAGGTTGAATGAATTGATTTCTATTAACAGACAACTCTTTTGAGCACATGTGGAAACACAGCTGAACTGCCCATGTTGCCTAGATTTCCCTAAACTAATAAACTCTTCATTTTTTAAACGTGATTATTTGATTAAAGATCAATGTTTTCTATGGACAGTTATGATTATGTTGTATTCTGTCAAATATGAATTAAGACATATATTATGATCTTTTTGCACAGAAGAGGTAATTGTAGAAACATTTTTTACTAAAGCACTGTGTTTTAAAACTCTGTCTTTTTTATATTAGTACATCGACAAAGGCAGATAGAACCAAGCACTACATAAGTGAACATTCAGCCTAACATCCTGAGGTTGTCCTCTGTTTTGCTTCATGTCGATGGCTGAAATTGATACTCGCAGTGAGAGAATGTTAGACTACAGTGTTTCCACAAAAGCATTTCCAAAAGTACACAGTATGCTTACCGATGAAATTCATGTTGACAAATTTTAATGGTAGCTATTGGTGATGAGGTTTTCGCTTTAGAAAAGGCTGTTCATGTGTCTTGTTTTAATCTTCCAGTGCACAGAGAGAAAACCATTATGTAAAAATTGCACCTTCAGTCTTTAAGGCTTTATTGTGTTATGGTTTGTGGAGTTCTACATGCTAATCAAATAGAATCCTAAAAATGAATCTGCTGTAAATGAAAATAGATGTTCAGTCATTGTATTAGTGCTTGTTTATGGATACTGTTAGGGGTAATATAACAGTCTCGTCCTAGTAGTTTGTGAGGAGTCTTGTCTTCTGTGATGTGTTTGATGCTGTACTGAGAGGAGTCCTTAAATACTCAAACTTAGTATAACCGTTAAGATTTAGAAGCTGCTTTATTAAACACATTCCAACCTGTATATAAGCTGAATTTAGCATTTTATTTATGCCATCTTTTAGTAATGGTTTTTGGTTTTTTTTCCTTTGTGATAAATATTTTCTGTGTTTGATTGTATGGCCTCAAAGATTTTGAATAGAAAAAATCATCAGCTAACCCCTACATACTAAATAAGGTGAAATTTAAAATCTAAGACTTTTAAGTCTACATTATTGTACTTTGTTAATATTTTCCATTCAAATTATACGTCAAGAATGTATGATTTGATGCCTGTGCCTGAGTGTTTTTTTTTTTTACATGAATGTTGAAACGTGTGTTTAGGAAACCATTCTGTTACAACATTCCCAGTATAATTAACTAAATATAATGGGGATGTATGAAATCCAAAATGTGTTCGAATTTACTCATTAATTGTCAAGCAAAAGTTGACCTTAAATGTATATGTACATATCATGTGTTAAATGTAACTAATCATACCAGACCTTTTCTTTGAATGACAATGGACGTGAAACATCTGCCTTATGTGATTTATTATTATTATTATTATTGTAATATTTTTTTGTACAATGACCATTAGATCTAGAAATGCCAAAAATGAAGGAATTAATGTGAGTCTGTGTAATGGTTATTAACTGCACATTGTTAGAGCACTCTTTTTTTTCTACTGGTTTAAAAAAGAATTAAGTGAATAAATCATGAAGAATGCCATACATTCAGTCTTTCATTAAATGTGTCTTATTTAAAAACAGACGACTAGCTGCATATTTAAGGAGGGAAAGACTCTGAGTCTGGATATTGCTGGTCTTGGCTGAGTTTGCTCTTTGTAGATCATTGATCTCAGAATGTGAACCTTGCCTGTGTGCTCACAAACACTGTTGGAGAACAAACGCCAGTTCAACATTGTTTTTTGGTTTGTTTTTTTTAATAAAATAAAAACCAGCTATAGTCCATGTAGTCCAATTTACCAATTTTTAAAATATATATATATTATTAATTGTGATGCAGATTTTCTTATTGCCTAATGCAATAGATAAACATTTGTATTCAAAATCTAACATTCAAAACTCAAAATGAATATCCATTTAGTATTCTATGGTTTTAACATGTAAATAGATAATTTGTCTCTTTCTTTGGTGAATATTGGGGCCACTATAAACTGTACTCCTATGAAAAATAGCGATTTTAAATTTTAGTATGAACTAATATTAAACTGGCTAGTTTTACAGTTGAAGTTCTTGAGGCATGGGTTCTCCCCTGAGTCCAGCCAGCAGGTTGTTGGCAGCAAGAGCCGACATGGCGTTCCGAGTCGTATACGAAGCACTAGCAATGTGTGGAAGAATCACTGCAAATACAAACATAACAAAAAAAACACCCGATTATTTTTTCATAGAAGACCTGTCATGTACTTTAATGTAATACATACACACATGCATGCTTACCGCAGTTTTTGAGAGTGAAAAGAGGATGTTGTGTTGGCAGTGGTTCAGGTGTGGTGACATCCAGCCCAGCTCCAGCGATTAGACCGGTAGAGAGGGCTTCATACAAATCCTCCTGATTAACCACTCCACCTCTTTACAAAAACAACACAATCAGAGTCACGCACCAAAGTATACACCAGTACTGTGGCTATGTACATGTGAATGCTACAGTATAAACAATCTATGAACTTATACATTAATAAGTGACAGTGACGTGTCTTCATATATAATGTAAAAGAAAATGATAATTTTCCGCAAGGACATGATCTGTTAGGTTTACAGAATTTTCTTTAACCCCTAAAACAAAATGCATTGCAAAATAAACTTTTTAAGGACTTATCTTCGAGTGTAAGGTGTATTAAACGTGCAAATATGTCCTGCACCCTATAGAGATACTTGGTATTTGTAGAACAGCTCTACCAACAGTGTGATGCTCAGTTTTATAAACCTCAGCTTAACAAATGTAGTTTTTATTCTGAAAAAATAAAGTTGATTCATTCTTGTATTGGCAAGATCACAAACACCTGAAATTGGAGCCAAAGTAACAAAAATATGACTAAAACCAAGCACTGGAATATATGAACTTTACTTTTAGTCATTAACATTGGTTATCATGAACTAACAATTAACATTAATGTTAATTCATAAAACTTGAAATGAATTAAACGTAGTAAAAAGAATTGTTATTATTTTAAATATATTTATATTTTTTTAATTAAATGTAAAATAATATTACATGAAAAACTCTAAATCTAATTAAATAAGTCAAAATGAATTGAAATATTAATACAAATATAAAAAGCAGAAAAATATAAAAGATAAGATAATGTATCTAATTATAATGATACATTTAAAAATATATTTCTTCTAAAATAACCTTTTTTTAATCTGACTCCTTTGTGCAAGTTCAGTAATTTCACTTTAATGGCACCAGATTGGTACGTTTCATTGCCAATGAAGATAACTGAACATGAACATCAGAGCCTGAGAAAAAATTCACAAATTTTTTTGCATCTGGACTCTTCAAATAAAATAACACTGGAAAGAATGCATTAGTGCACCTGCTTGTGTTGATGAAGATGGCGTTTTTCTTCATCTTGGAGAAGAGATTCCAATTGCAGATGCCATGAGTCTCTGGAGTCAGAGCACAGCATACAGCCAGGAAATCAGACTGCTTGGCCAGCTCATCAAAAGACACTAAAACACACACAGATCATTGCATGCTACCTTGCAACTCCAACTCTCTTGAAAATTCTGTGAAGGTTCTGAGATCTTCCCACCATATTCTGCCTCTATCATATTTGCAAGCTCAGGTCTTGGCTCCACATCTGTGTAGATGAATTTCTTCACCTTGAATGGCTTCAGGCGCTCAGCGATAGCCACACCTACCCAGCACACACACACACACACACACCACACAACCTTAACTCAATGCACTTCATTCAGAAATTAAGAAGGCATCCTATTCCTTACCAATCCTCCCAAGTCCCAAGATGCCAACTGTGCTGTTTGCAAGTTCATGACCACATAGCCATAAAGTTCTCCATGTTCCCCAACCACCCCTAAACACAAGTATGAATCAGTATGGATCAGTGCATGATTAGTAAGCAAATATTCGAGTGTTCATAGTTATTTTTCGCACGTTCTAGCCTCATGTGTGGCCTCAATGAGTCTTCTGGATGTAGTGAGTAACAAGGCAACAGTCAATTCAGCCACACAATCGGTCAGGACATCTGGAGTATATCCCACACGAATTCCCCTGGAAAACACACAAGCCTAAGTCATCACACTTTAGGAAATTCAATTCTAAAATGAACTCACACAACTGACCTTTTCTTGAGCTCATCCAGAGAAAGATGATCAAAGCCTACTGACATAGTGCTGACGACTTTTAAATTTGGACCTGCATTATTGAGACACACATTCAGTATGTCGCTGCATTTATTTCAAAATACTGATCATGCATCGCAAGCTAACCTGCAGCTTGCAATAGCTGTGCATCAATCTTCTCTGTGAGTACACACAGAATTCCATCGCAACCTTTGACCTTGTTCAGCAGCTCCACTCGCGGGACAGGGTCATCAGAGTCCCACATCTCAAACTGCACCCTGAGAAAGTTAAAGAGAGAGAGAGATTTGAAAAAAGCAGTTTAAATTACATGTAGTTAACCCAATTAAATCTCCTTTAACGGAACTACTGAAAAGATGAAGGCCAAAAACAACCCCCCAAAAAATTTTACTAAAATGGCAAATCATCGAAATGCACTTTTTCTTTCTTTAACCCCAAAAAAGGCTTTTTGTTTCACCTAATTCTTGTTTGAACATAGAAATTAGTCTGATATAGGCTACTAATGTTCAGAAGGATAATCCTCAGCCAGGTGGTCAAAAAAATAAATTAATTAATAGCTTTGTTTCTTGGTATCTTCAGCTGAGCAAAGTTTCTAGTTGGAAGATGTTGAACAAATCTTTGGTTTAGAAAATTTTTACCTTATTATGGTCTTGGCTGGTTAAACTTGCCTGTGTCCATCTTATGTCCACTGACTTTCAATACAATTAAGTTAAACTAGATTAAAGTAAACGTACAATTTTATTCAAGATGCCTGATTCCTAAACAAGGAATTGTTGATGCCTGATTCCCCTAAACAACGTTAAATGTGACAACACCTTTATGAGATTTATGTAGCCTAGTCCTTGTTATACAATTGCTATAATAATAATAATAAATTATGCATAATTAGCCTAAATGCAAGTAACCCTAAACCAAAAAGTGCAACCCACTTTCCAATGAAGGCCTAGTAAATGTAATTATAAACTTTTGTAATAAAAAATAATAATAATAATAATAACAACCGTGGAACACATATTATGGAGTTGGTGACTGCTTTAACCTACTGTCCAGACTTGCGGAGAATGTCCAGTCCGTCCGGCGGCACCTTGCGCGTCACAAACACCTTCGGTAACGTGGACATAGCTCGATGAAATCCGGTGACGGTACACGGGGCGATTTTCCGCAGTCTCCCGAGCGCTGTTTTGCTGCACCACATTACGAGCTGTGTGAGGCAGCGCAGGGATCTGTGGTTAAGGATGACAGAAGCTGGAAGCGGCAGCAGGTTCTGTGTTTGGACAGTTTGGGGGGAGGAAACCAATGGGTGGTCTGTCTCTCCCACACAACACAGCCAAAGAGCAAATAGCCTATGCAAGAAACCTATGTTTTTTATTTGTTTATTTGTTTTACATTCCAAAGTACCATAACTAATCACAACACACAGTATATGCGTTTCAAGTTCTGGTAGCCTATCTGGTAGGCTATCGATTTTGTTTCAGTCAATCATTAATCAGGGTCACAACAAGTATTGTATGAAAAGCAATGGAAACTGAATAGGAATAATTCATGAGTTTAAAAGAGTTCACATAGATATGAAAAATATGGGCTACAGAAAAATATAATAGACATTAATGTTCGTCATAAACACAGATTTAGGACTTGGATATATAGGATTATGATTTTAAATATAAATGCTGAAGTAGCTGTTTAAAGCTCTTTCAACGCAACTATGAGTTAAAATTTGTGTGTAGGCGTTGTGTGTGTGTGTGTTCATATGAAGGTTTCTGGTTAATTTTTGATAGGGCTCTTTGTAAACACAAACACACACCTTTCTGAGTGAGCCGAACTGTCTCATGAAACACCAGATGCTGAGGGTAAACTGAAGAACAGCCACTCAATGCACATGAAACAACTCTTAAGTAAACAGTCCAAAAGCAATAAGCTTTTGTAACTATATACACTGCTCAAAAAATAAAGGGAACAACGTGTGAACACAATGTAACTCCAAGTCAGTCACACTTTTGTGAAATCAAACTGCCCACTTAGGAAGCAGCACTGATTGACAATCACTATCACATGCTGTTGTGCAAATGGAATAGACAACAGGCAAATAGCAAGACACCCCAAAAAGTGTGGTTCTGCAGGTGGTGACCAGAGACCACTTCTCAGTTCCTATGCTTTCTGGCTGAAGTTTTGGTCACTTTTGAATGTTGGAGGTGCTTTCACTCTAGTGGTAGCATGAGACTGAGTTTATAACCCACAAAAGGGGCTCAGGTAGTGCAGCTCATCCAGGATGGCACATCAATGCGAGCTGTGGCAAGAGTATTTGCAGTGTGTGCTGTGTAGTGTCCAGAGCATGGAGCGCTACCAGGAGACAGGCCAGTACATCAGGAGACAACCCAGCAGCCTTTGTGCAAGGATGAACAGGAGGAGCACTGCCAGAGCCCTGCAAAATGACCTCCAGCAGGCCACAAATGTGCATGTGTCCGCTCAAATGGTCAGAAACAGACTCCATGAGGGTGGTATGAGGGCCTGACATCCACAGGTGGGGGTTATGCTTACAGCCCAACATCGTGCAGGACGTTTGGCATTTGCCAGAGAACACCAAGATTGGCAAATTCGCCACTGGCGCCCTGTGCTCTTCACAGA
>JAUMHQ010000082.1:3695942-3713545 GCA_032361165.1 Enteromius paludinosus
AAAATTGTAATAATATTACTATTTTAAGACAAGTAATGCCTTACACTACTAGTTACTGAAAAAAGTAATATTATTACTTTGTAACGCGTTACACCCAACACTGACCAAGAATGGGTATCAATATGGAATAAAAACGTGCAATCAGCTTTATTAATCCTGTACTAGCATCCACACAGAGACATGTTTACCTTTCATAAATTATCCCCATTGTGTGCATGAAATAAACACTTACAAAGTCAAAAAGCACAATCTTCTCATAATTAGTAAATGTGGAAAAACTCAGTATTGGGTGCGGCTGGGCCTGTAAGCAGCATCATATTTCTCGCTGTTATGCGACACAGCAATCGTTAAACTTAATCATTCCCATGAGATGCCCCTCAAACCTTTATGGATCTCCCAAGATGTTTTACGGTTAGCATCGCCCGTTGTGGGCGAAAGGCTTCCTACGGCTTCTCTAGAAACGAACCTGATCTAGAAAACGAGGTAAAAGAAAAGATTTTGAGCTCTCTGCTCCAGGTTAAGTGTTCCTGTGATTGATACAAGCAGTTTCAGAGTGGCAGCGCTGGCATCAATTCCAACTCAGTGAAGCTATTATCCCACAGCTTTTCTGAAACCAAGTCAAAAAGGCGCTGATTTTATTGTGTTGACATTTTGAACCTTTTTTGGCATTTAAGATGATACATGAGCCGCATACAGTATGTAACTGTGAGACTACAGATTTGATGTAACTTAATGTATTGTTTTCAGACTCCAAATCTGAATTGTATATCACAGAGCATTTTGAATGGACAGACATCAATCTTTTTTCTCCTTGAATCAACCTGTATTTGGAGCTATAGATGCTATATTAGGTAGATGTGTGTTCCACATATATTTGTATGTATGGGCTGGGCTTTATGGGAGGTGAGAGCGTCTATTGATCCGGGAGCCATTAAAGCAGCATTATACCAGACAGAGAATGTAGCCATAAAGGCCAATGACTGCAGGGGGGTACATCCATCAGTACAACCATCTGGAAACGAGTACTTATTCTCACATCATTAGCAACATAACCCACAAAACAAACGATTAACATCCCTTCAGATATTCTGTTTTTGAAAATGATTGATACTTTGCTTCTGTAGTCTTTTACACCTGTTTACACTTGATATTGATGAATGTTATTGATGGGACTCCTGTAGCCACTTGTGAATGTGTTTGAAGGGAGGGTCTGGTTTTGTAACTATACTATAGTTTATCTTCTGCTCATCTGCGCAGCATGTATTTGATGAAAAATACAGTCAATCCAGTAATTAAGTGAAATATTATTACATTGTTATTTGTGCTGTCAAATGATTAATTTGCATCCAAAATAAAAGTTTTTGTTTAAATAATATATATATATATATATATATATATATATATATGTGTGTTTGTTTCTGTATATATACATGTATAAATATAAATATATAAATGCACAAACATGCATATATATATTTTAGTAAAAATATGTTTATTTAATAAATACATTTATATGTAATATAAATTACATTAATATAAATATATACATGTACATGCATGCAGATATTTTCAAAATACTGTATGTGTGTGTGTATATATATATATATATATAATAAATTACACAGTACACATACATTACGATTAATCATTTGACAGCACTAATTATTATTATTACATTATTACTAAATGACAACTTATTATAAATTACAATATATTTTAAGTTTTTCAAATGTAGTTTATTTTCTTGAATAATTTTAAATATGCTGATTTGGTACTGAATAAAACATTTATTATTATTATCAGTGTTGAAAAGGTTATTCAGTTTTTTTGGAAATAAGGATACAAGGCGTTTAATTAAAATAGTAATATTTGTAATATTGGAAATGCCTTTACTATCACTTTGATCAAATTAAGCTATACTTGCTAAATGTTAGTGTTAACAATAATAATGATAAAAATTAAGTACTGACCCCCATATTTTTTTTACTGTATTCTACATTACTCAAAAAAACAACAACCAATCAATCAGAAAAAAAACATTTATCAATCAGAATGCTCATCATTAGCATTGTTGTAATAATTGAACTTAAGATGTACAACCGGTTAGGAGCTTCAGATTATTTAAATTTTCCAGGATAAAATTTTGAATTATGTATAAAGTAAATTTGAAACATATTTTTTTATACTCGAATGAGCAATCTACTATAGTTTGTGATCACAAATGACCTTTTGCATTGGATTGTTTACTTGTGATTATATCACACAAGACAGATAGCAGGTATAAAAGAGGCCTCAGTAAACACCCTTTGAAAAAGACAGAGAAGGCTTTGCATCCATTTGCTCCTCAACACTGGCTGAACACTGTAAAAGTTGTTGCATAACGGTTAATCATAGCTTAATACGCTGCTGTATTTCTATAAAAACAGGAACAAAAGCATTATAAGCGATGTCTGTAATCTCATTCTCTGTGGTGGTTGGAAATCTTTAATGCTCAAAGGCGAATAAGTATTTGAGCTTGTTTTTCCGCTTGTGTATGGCTTTGCATATCAGTATACAAAATATGCAGAGTAAGCTTGTTCAAATCAGAGAACTTCCTGTCTGCTCTAGACTCTTCTATCTTAAATTGAATCAGTGCCTATGGCTCAACAAGACAGGAGCATTAGGGTGTTGGCTGGGAGTGGTGGACAATCGATTCAGCCAAGAGAGAGAGAGAGACGGAGAGCGAAAGAGGATTATGCGAGAGAAAAAGCTCAGGGAACAGATGGGGTGCAGTCCGTGTGGCAAAAGAGACTGGTAGAGAAAGAGAGAAAGAGATGGGTGATTATGAAGAGTGAGTGACATACTGCGGCAGCGCCATACTCGTTATGCTTGCTTGTTATAGCTCTTCCTGAAGAATACTGTTGGAAGATAAAGAAATCAAATGTGTGTGGAATAAGAGTAGCTTTGTTAATGAGGTTTAGCCAAAATAGGATGATCTTATTCATATTGGTAGTCATATAGACTTTGTTTTTCTACTTTTGAATAGACACATTCAATATATTGGCAGTATCTAAGATATAATCCCTCACGCATCTTGAAAGATATACAACAAATCCGTTAATTGCTCAAGCATTACCCCCAAATCACATAGATTATAGAAAAACATTAGCTTTATTTATTTACATATTACATTTAGTAATTTGAATGCTTTGCATGTATATGCAAATATGACATGTAACATCTTTATAAATCTAAATAGAGATGCACATGTATTGAATATTTCTCATTATTAACCTGGTATAGTTTTAAACACGTTTGATAAAAAAGTAACCCGAGAGAAATCTAAGAAGTATTCATAATTCATTATGTAAGATTACGTAACTAGTTTTCATTATGTAATCTATAATCAGTAGTTGTCATTTTTAGGCAGTGTTGGGGGTAATGCAGTACAAGTAACGCAAGTTCCGTAATAATATTACTTTTTCCAAGTAACTAGAAAAGTAACGTATTCCTTTTTAGTTTTAGAGTAATATAACTGAGTTACATTTTCAAAAAGGTAACGCCAGTTACTTTGTTTTCTTATTTATTGACTGAAAAGTCTCCTGACCCCATGTTGGGAGAAATCAGAAATATAGTGTGCATTGTGTGTGGTGTATGAATATAGTGTAGCTCTAGACTAAATGTGACCCTGGACCACAAAACAAGTCTTAAGTACTGGAGTATATTGGTAGCAATAGCCAAAATTACATTGTATGAGTCAAAATGATTGATTTTTCTTTTTTGCCAAAAATCTTTATGATAGTAAGTAAAGATCATGTTTCATGGAAGTTATTTAGTCAATTTCTTAACGACAATATATAAAAAAAATATTTTTAATAAGTAATATGCGTTTTGCATTTGGACAACTTTAAAGGTGATTTTCTCAGCATTTAGATTTTTCTGTACCCTCAGATTCCAGATTTTCATATAGTTGTATCTTGGTCAAATATTGCCCTATCCATCCAAATCATACATCAATGGGAATCTTATTTCACGAGGTGGCGCTTCCTCATTAATAGTGATAAAAATAGCATGTTTTGTGTGCTTGTCGGGGGCGAGCCGGGAGCTCAGCGAACCCCGAGCCCTAGTAGTGAGAGCTCAATGAACCTTGCGTGCCCCCAAAATATGATTTAGTGAAGACAGCAGCCAATCATGCGCCCAAAAGAGGCTAGAAGAAGAGACAGGGAGGATGGGAGTAGGGGCATTGAGCCTCTGAGGAGGCGGTAGGGGACCTCGGCTAAGGTGACATCCTCAGCTATAAGAAGAGGGCTTTGCAGGGGAGGGGAAGGAGGGAAGGACCCTGCGAAGTTGTGGAAGGGGCGGGCCTAGCTGAGGAGGGGAGCCTCTGCGGAGGCGGGAAAGGGACCTCTGTGGAGGTAAGCGTCCTCGGCTGAGGCGGGAAGGTGATCTCTGTGGGTTTGGCAGGGAGGGGATGGGTCCCAGCAGAGTTGGGGAGGGGTGATGCCTCTGCAGAGGGGGGACTGAAATTGTGAGGGAGAACGCCTCAGCAAGGTGGATAGAAGAGGAACCTTGAGCAGGCTTACCTTTAAAGGAGGTGATAGAAAGAAAAGACACCGGCTGGGGTAATGGCGGGGGGCTTCTGCGGAGCTTTTGAAAGCAAAACCTGGACCTACTAATCTAAGTTAGTACGAACTGGTCGGTTGCTGAGATCCGGACCAGCCTTCTGATGTAAAACAGGCCGGATAGACGTCCCTGTCACTATTTCGTAATCATACGATTTCTGCCAATATAACTTTTAGGCTAAATTTATCTATGAAAAAACTATCGAGAATTTGGAGCGTTTAGTGTTTAAACTGTACGGATTACGTATGACATTGGTGTAGAACTGTACAGATTACGTATGACTTCATCGGCGACATCTAGCGTGTACGAGCTGGCTTGCTGCTTCGCTTGGAGAGGTTGGCGATATTGGACTTTGTTCTACGTCTGGGTGGAGGAAATGAAGGGGAAGCCGGCGAGAGCTGAGTGGCGTGGGTTCTTTCATTGAAAGTGTGCTCTAAGGGGAGAAGAGTGGAGAGAGATTGCGCACCTTGCGGCCTTGAATGGAAGCCGCGAACTCTCGTGGGAATTCCGGCGGGCCAGCAACTTGAAAGTTGGCTGGGTTCTCTTGATCGAGCTAGGGGTGAGTATTCGGAGTTTAAACAGCTTGACTGGCAGAGTGAGATACGGTATGCTAATGCAAAACTAGATGGTGTCTTGCTGGGGAAGTTGATGCGAGCCGCGTTGCTTGCGATCTCTGCTAGCCGCCTCGGTCTCTCCTGGAGGCTCAGACGGGGCTGGGGGTTGAGCTTGAGTGGCAGCAGGTTGTTGGATTGCAGGCTGAGGAATCAGGTACTTGCGGAGGTAGGCAGACGAGTCAAGATGGACATCGTGCTTGTAGGGTGTGTTTTTGGTCGTGCGATTCCGAAGAATGCAAAAACGAGATACGGAAGGGAAGGAAACTAGACTATTTATAGTGACGAGGTAAGGAATGGATTGGCTTACGATGGAAGTGAGATTGATTAGTAAACAGTGCCAGCTGTGTCTAATAGACAGCCCTTCCTTCATTTATTCAGCTTTCAGATCATGTATAGATCTAAATTTCGGAAAATTAACACTTACGCCTGGTTTTGTTGTCCAGGGTCACGAACGTGGATGTGCATTAATAATTAATTAATCTCTATCTCAAAAACAGATTTAGTATTCATGAAAATTAATTAAAATAAACTCAGAGTATGACTTAAACTAGCAATAGTTTAATTAAACACATGTATGTAATCCCATTTCATTAACAAATATCTTTGCTGCTGACATTTAATGATCCAGTTCAACCATACTTATTAACATACTAGTTAATAAACTAACTACTGTTAATACAGTAATAAACTAACTACTGTGCTTTAGTTTTTTTTTAGTTATTGCTGAAGAAAATTTAACTTTCTTCTTCTGTATTCTACTTTACAGATGTGAATTTACATTTTCTTCAGCCTGAGGTTTATTCGTGACACTTTTTGGTGTGCTTTTAGATTTGCTATAAATAGAACTTCTTATATTAAAGAACAAACACTCAAGCTCTGCCCATATTTAAAAAGTAACGCAAAAGTAACATAATGGATTACTTTCCATAAAACGTAACAAAGTAACGTAATTACTTACTTTTTTAGGGAGTAACGCAATATTGTAATGCATTACTTTTAAAAGTAACTTTCCTCAACACTGTGTTTAGGTATAGAGAGGGATTAAGGGATTGGAAATGTGGTTATGCAGAATAAGGCATCAACATGTGCTCTATAAGTACTAATAATTAACAGTCAATACACATTTTAATAAGCAATTGGTTAAGAAAAAAAGTGTTACCCAATATTTTATTAACCTTGTCCAATGTATCTGTGGTCAAAATGAGACTGTGCCTCATTGTGCAGCTGAAAAGAAAATCACAAACACTTACAGACATTACGCATTAAGATGTAGGCTGTTTTAAGTCCAGGATGCCTCCTAATGCAAGTTGCCATGGTGATAACCAGGAACAAGACTGGAATCTTAACTCCCAAAGAAGAGAAAAACAACAGAGATGGCAAGAGGAACAAAATAAGAAGCACAGTCTTTTCATGCGATGTGGAAGAAGCTGTAGAAATTTTTTTATTTGTATTTTTTTTATACATATATTAATTTGATTAGATACTTTTACAGACAGTGATATATTAGCAGTCGGAATACAAAATCTGCAACATTTTCTTTTTTAGTCTGTATTTTTGTCTTGATTAATGAGGAATGTTTCGACATTTTTACTGCATAACAAAACATATTTACTTAATTCAAAACTGCATGACAAAATAACAAACAAACAAAAAAAAAACACCTTGAATTAAATTCATGTCCTTCCTGAAAGTCAAAAAAAACAGAAGAATGTCTTTTTAAGAGACTTCATTTATATCTTAAGCTGTTTTTGTGGCTTCAGCAATCGGGTTAGGGCTGGATGCTTGTTCATCGAGGGACAGTGAAAGCTCAGCATTGAAACTAAACACAGCAACTGTACAAAGCACATTAACATTTAAAGAGAGCTGCACTGCATATTTCTGTCTGTTGTTAAAATGTGGCATTGCATTCTAGCACTATTTTACACTTGGCATTTGTTTACATTATACCTGTGTCATCACTGTGACAAATGGGGCGGGGCCCAGAGCCCCGGAAGCGGAGTGAGGCCGGTGGAGATTAATGATTATAAGGTTAAAAGAAGGAGGGATGACAGTAGAAGATAAGAGAGTACCAGGTCTGGGCTTTATTTCGCGTTTTGAGGGGCTGCCATTTTCGTTTTGTGTTTTGTTACATGCTTGATATAAAACAGGAACGATCTCGTAACATTTAAGTGAGACATTTGATAAACTGGATGTGGTGCAAATCAAAGACAGGACCTAATAGACCTTTCAAAAGTCTTTACTAAGAAAAGCCAAGTTTACAAAAAAGAATTACACGAAAAAAGGAGTGTCGCCCAAATTATAGAAATAAACAAAACAAAACAATCTTTATTTCTAACCTCTAAACCTCTAAATTTCTAACCTCTAAAACAAAACTGAGATCTTCAGTGTATGCGACCCCCAAACTAAACTAACTTAATCTACAAACAAGAAAATATAAGGGTGGCGTAACACTCACAAAGCTAAACTAACAAAAGAAAAACAAAAAGGAAACGAGCAAAGATTGACTTTGCACTTAACAGCAAGTAGTAAAACTGCAAACTCCAACACGCACATCAATGTTGTTCACGAAGAATTTGATACAGGTAGACTACGAAACTACAAACGAATCGAAAAATAGATCAAATCTCACATCACAAAAACCTGACGAGCTACTCAAATACAGCTGGCGCATCATCAGATTGCCAGGACATCATGACGTCAGAATGATGAGTGACAGTCACAACAGCCAATAGCAAGGACCTGGAAGTGGGGCAGAAAAGCGGCAGAAGAGCGATAAACAGAACAAAATACACGAAAAAAAATGTGGAACATAAAACATATAATTTTATTATTAAATGGTTTAAATGTTTGTCTGTGTTCACCTCCTTCTTCCCACATATATGAGCTTTGCTACAATCGCGATTTGCTGTGATTAAAAATCCTGTGAAGAGTTGGGATAAAAGTCGCCTTTAGCTGTTTTAGGAGGTTGCTGCTCAAGGTTTTAGTGCGAGGTCTACGAGGTGGCTAATTTGTATGAATTCATATGAACTCACTCTTATGGTTTTGTATGATTTGTCTAGCCCCTATTGAGTGATTCGTAAAATCAGTTGGTACGAATTTGTATGATTTAGCCACCTCGTAATATGGACGAATTGGCGTGAGATCGGGTTGGCTCATAAGTATCAGAATGCAGGACTATATTCACAGAGACAAGATTAGAAATACATGTCCTGTGGGAGTTAAACCATGGCTTGCAGAGGTTCCAGTCCTCCTTTTGTCCTCTTTTCTTATGACAATGGAATTTTGATTATTCCACCCAGATTACCCTCATGACCATATGATCACCATTTTCTATGGAGAACTGACAGGTGCACAGATGGCTCACGATTGCAGTTCTCCTTCAAACTTGTCCATCTGGACCCTAAGTGGCAATTTAATGTCCTGTGTGAGCAGGACAGACTCTAGTGTAAATTGAGTGAATGCTCTCTCCTCTTTTATGGTCCATTTCACTGTCCAGGAGATGAAGTAGGTGTTCCTTCCAACACACAAAGTGGACAATAACTTCATCCAGGTTGACTGAGTTACATCATATGGGTCAAGGAAGGTACCCCGTGCATACTGAAAGGAAAGGCACTGCACTGCCAATATTACTGCAGTGTTGAAGGGCTCTAACAAAGTGAAAGAAGATAAGAAAAAAGATCTCTTGGCCAGGGATGTCCATTCCTGGTCCTGGAGGGCCTGCAGAGTTGAGCTACAACAGGACCGGACACCTCTGTTCTTGGCCAGAGGACGAGATCATTTCCAAAAACAAAGCAGACAACTATTATCTTACTTTTAGTCAGACTTTGTCCCAGAGGCCAGGAGTGCCAACAGTTTTCCTGCACTGCAACACTTCCTTAGCTCTTAGTCTAATAATTGCAAACATCATTAGATCCCTCAGTACTCTGACACAGAGTTGGCTATGATGTGCCTGGACACTGCAAGCTCTTGGACAAGGGTGATTCTTGGCAGTACTCAAGGCAAGACTTCGCCTCAAGCCTGATCATAATAGCATGTTTTCATGAGCTTGTCATAAACTTGGGAGCATTTGAACACTTCAGACACTTTTTTTTGGTCTGTATCAAATCACGGTCTGTGCTGCGCAGGTTTGTGATAACATCTGGAGAAAAATAGCCCAGACATCAAGATGAAGCTTCCTAGAGGGCATGTGTAGAAAACCTGCATTCACATACACCTCAAATGGACTATGCAAACAACTGTGAATACTTAGTTTACATGGGCCTAAACTCAATTTACTCAAGTCTGTACCTGGACTCAATACAGCGGGTTTCAACTACAGTACCAGGTGATGGGTATTGTTCTCCTTGTTGGTACTGCTTTAGTAAGCATGAATAATTGTGCCAGGCTTACCTTACTTTTGGAAAGTTAATGCACCCTGAGGCAACCTTTTGAGCAATGTTGCTGTCAACAAGCAAGCAGGTGAGACACATGACTGATCTAAAGTGTCCAAATTTGTTGCCCATTCTCAATGGGAAAGTGCCCAAGCAACATTGCTCAAAAAAGTATCATTACCTTGAGGCTAAGTATCGTGAGACATTGGGACAATCCTTCTATATGAGTGCTGTGATCACTTACAGGATGGTTCAACATCATATCCTTACTCATTCATCTGACAGACTATGCCTATAAATATTTGTGCCCTATTTCTTGTGTTCAATTTCTGTTCTGTTTTTCCACAGTGTGAAAGTCGTGGAGAGTTGCTGGTCTCTCTGTCCTATCAGCCTGTGACTCACAGGCTTAATGTGGTAGTCCTCAAGGCCAAACACCTGCCAACCATGGATATCACTGGCCTGTCAGGCAGTAAGTACACATCACACATACACACAAATATATAGATATTCAAATGATCCCATTTATGATGCTAAAACCGGCAAATCCTAATGTCTTTATTTCCCTTCTCCACCCACAGACCCTTATGTTAAAGTGAACGTCTTCTACGGCCGCAAGCGCATAGCCAAGAAGAAGACGCATGTGAAGAAATGCACACTCAATCCCGTTTTCAATGAATCGTTTATCTACGATGTTCCCGCTGAGCTAATGCCGGACATCTCTGTGGAGTTCCTGGTCATTGATTTTGACCGCACCACAAAGAATGAGGTTGTGGGTCGCCTGGTTCTGGGTGGTCAGAGCCCTATTCCATCAGGGGTGACTCACTGGAGGGAAGTCTGTGACAACCCAAGGCGGCAGATTGCCAAGTGGCATAATCTTATAGAGTACTAGTGTCTGGCTAACTCACGGGGAAAGCAAAATGTATTATACCACTTCCTTCCTATCAGCCCCGCTATTGAAAGAAGCCCATTTAGCAGTTTCTCCTTTTCCCTGTACAGATAGGTGTATGAGAGGATAAGCATGTGTGTCAGGACGGAAGACCAGTACAAAACACACTTAGAAAGTTCTCTAATGAACTCGTAGCAAAAAGGCCTCATATGTCATAGCAAAAAAAATAAATAAAAAATAACCATGTCAGTGTGGTTTTTGGCTCTGATTAGATAATGCTAAAGTTGATTATTAGAGAACTACACCTGTATGAGAGTTAAACCACAGTATCCTCAGAACCATTTACCAGTATACTGGCATATTCACAATATACATAAACTACTTTCAGTTAGCCGCATGCTAGCGCTAGTGAGACGCTTTTTTTTAAGTAAAGGAGGAGTAAAGGAGGATTGTATAAAAAAGAGAGTTTTAAATTTCACTTTTTAAGGAAATAATGGGGTGAGTGTTTTGATAGTGTAGGATAAAAATGGATGAAATGTGATATAAACTGGACACCAACATGAGCATTTTTGCTAACACGCTAATATTTACCACAGACGACATGGTTGAAATATGGCTATTACTCATATCCAGCCTGCATATTTACTTTACAGAAAAGTAATGCTTTATCTTTTATTGATGCTGAAAATGAGATGAAGAAAATTTCTCCTCTGGAGAAAATAAAACTCATGTCATGGCAGTTCTTAGCCGACCACCAAATTAAAATTGGAGACCGTGAGCTCAGGATTAAAAATGAATTTAATTAATGAAAACACTGATGTTTAATATAGTACAGCCAGTCTACACTTTCCCGTTTTTATGCTGTAGCTGCTTTATTTATTTGTAGCTGTACTTATACATTATTGTTTTATGACTTGGACAAAGCACTTCTATTATCTATGTTGTCGGCGTATCTCAACATATCCACCATTTATTGATTACAATTTTGTGTTCTTTTTTTAGGCATATCTATGCACATTTCCATTGTACTGCAAAGGATGTTTTAACCCAGTTGCTGTGCTATACCATAGCATAGAGATCAGGGAAGGTGTGGTTAAAAACGTTGGAGGGAAACACAGATTAAACAACAGTAAAAGCCAAATGTGACAGATATTAGTATATTAACTTATTGTCATTTCACATGTACTGTACTAACGTCAAAGTTTCTATTGCCATCAAATATGTTTTTAAGGCTACACAACTAATTTTTAACATCTTTGGTCACTATGTACATAATGTATCATAGGCCGTAACACTGGTACTCTTCAGTTTATTTTTTCATAGTACAATTGAATATTGCCAAAAATAAATTGGATGTCATGGAAATAACAGAACAAAAATTAGCCACCCCAGCGTATTACTTTAATAAGTTTGACTTTTTAAGCCAGTCTATTCTCTATTCTATGAATTATAGCTGAGATATATGCAGATTCAGACCAATTTTTGCACTTTTGTAGAGTACTGTATTTATTTTTGATTTGTGTTCAAAAGAAAGAATATATATATGTATATCAAAACCCTAATAACTATGATAGGACTAATAACTGACCCTATCAAAGTAAGGATTTTGGCACGAGCCAGTAACCATTAGTCAGCGGCAGCTGTTGAAAAACTAACCAAAGTAGACGGACCGATGTTTTGTGGTGCGTGGTGACCGTGATGAAGCAGCTCGCACTGCAGCTTCAGACAGGCCTCTGAGTCCATGTTTCAAGGCATGCAATATGCGTGTGGATGTGTTCCCAATGATGTAATTCGGTGCCCACAGCCCCCGAGGCAGATTACGTGCTCTATTCCCAGAGCGAATCAGTGCATATTTAGATAATGAGGCAGAAAGTGGGAGGGTGAGAAGGAAAAAGATATTGACTGGCTCATTAGAGATACTTCATATTTAACACGTGAAATTAATATAGAAATAATTAAGCCCCAGCATTCTCTCCATGATATCAGCAGCAGTCAAGCTCATTGTGAGTCATTAAGGCCACATAATGAGATTAACCACTGTTTATTAGGAAAAATGAATCACATTCCAATCACATTTTGAAGAAAATTAAGAAACCAATTGTCTTGTTTCACTGTTCTTGTTTTTTTGTTTTCAACAGAAAAGTGAACTCTTCCACCCTCTATAATGTTTTTAACCCTGCATGCAATGACTATTCAAATTTCTGCTTCAAAACTGGTGTATATATTACAGTTTTTAGTGGTTTATATGACAGAAAAACCCACTTTTGTAAAAACAGCGACCCCAAAACCACAATGCAACCTACGTGAAATGATACATGCGTGATTAACCCTCAGCTCCTTGTGTTACTTGGAACTTTTTTGATCTTTCGGGCATAAAAGCTTGTTTTGTATCAATAACTATAGACATAAAGATAAATATAACCAAATGTAGTGTTTGTTCCAATGCACTGGTGGGCAGCAGCACTTTCTGCTCCTCTTGTATCTAACTGTTTTACCTGGAATGGAAATGGTTTCTTTTTGTGTGAACCTCCTCTTCTGGAGTGCTATCTGCCCCCTTTTTTTTCTCTCTGCCACTGGTCCCTAACGATCCCTCAGTTTTTTGCTGTTGTGTGTTGTACAGAAACATTGAAAGCTGAACAAAGACGAAAATGAGCTGAGAAGAAAATTGCTGTAATAAATATATTAGTCCATTTTGATATGGTAAAAGTGGAATAAAGTTAGTGAATCAGCTTTATTTTAGGTGTCCCTTAAACCACTGTACCTACAGTAGATGCTAAACGGTGTTACTTGACCACAACTGTAGTGTGATTCATGTTGTTACCTGGCCTTTTCAATATTTGTAGATACAAGCAAGTTGTATATGTATAATGTAAGTACTGTGAATAACATGTACTTTACATACCCAGCTTAATACTGCTCATTTCACTACATGATCTTCAGGGACATCTAACATAAAGTGTGAACTGTAATGCTTTTGAGGGCAAGTTATCTGCATACTGCTGTGAGTTTATGCTAAATACAGTATGTTACACTAATGCTGACTTGTACTGTATGTTGAAGTTGTTTAACACAATGGACGTGCAAATAAAATAAAAACTGATACACTAGATCAGACCTTTCCCCTTTTTCTCTGCTCTGAAGGTGAATTAAAATCAAGTTATAAATTGAGTTGTAGTCTGTCACCTATTCACCCCTGGCTTTGCTTAGTTTTTTAAAATAATGTGACAGATCCAAAAAATAGGAATAGCCTGCGAGGCACAATTGGGACTGGTTCCATAAGCTGTTTAGACCAGTCTTACAAGTTAGTCATCTACCGTAGGTCATATTTAGTCAGATGCAAAAAAAATTATGGTGGTATACTCTCAATCCGAAAAGTACAACTGTTTACCCCTTTCTTGTTGGTAAAACAAGTTCTTATGACACATTGTCACTGTTTGAACAATTGGCCACTGTGGTAATATTACAAGAAAACAATGCACTAACAAAATGTATTAGGTTGTTTTTTTCCATGCTGATACATGCTATTTATGAAGGACATTTGAGTACCACTTAAATGATAACTTAATTATATTTTATTTACGTTGATATTTCAATTTCAAAATCATTTTTAAGGTACACTGACTGCAATAAGACAAATGGCTTTTGTTTCTTTTCCATGCTTCCATTCAAACCTTGTTGGCTTTACGTCCGAGATGCCTTCCTCTGATTTTTGGTTTTTGAAAGAATATTGCCTTTGATGTCCCACAATTCTGTGTAAAGTTCCAAAAATAACATCTGAATGTTGTGGTTTGTTGTGTGTAAATGTAGGGTTTTGATCAGCAGGTTTTTTTTTCTAGCAAGAAAGTAGTACTGTAATAATGACTTGCTTTTATCACCAAAGTTCCCTCTGTTTCGGAGTAGATCATTCTTCATGCTGCCTCATAAGTCTGTCCAAAATCACTCTACACAAGTAACTTTTTCTGCACAAACGCTGGCTGCAAAGACAGCAAGGCATCAAATCAGAAGCCCAAGTTTTCTCACACAACCTAAAAAAGTGTTTGTTCTGGTACGAAATCCCGCGAATCGAGCTAACCGTTTTAAGGCAGCAGCAAAGGCAGCACGTGATTTACGACAGTGAATTCCACTCAACTGTAGGGGGCTTCAGAGTCACAAGAATTAAACAAAACCACTTAAAGTAGGTGAATTCTGTAATTACTCAGTACTAGTAGCTATATATCATGTGCAACCATGACTGTACATGGTACCAACAGTATTACAATATACTATGTATATATAAATGACTGAATAAATAAATAAATTGCTTTATTATAAGATTCAGAAAGCTTCTTAATATATATTGTGTATTTATATATTTATGGCTATATATATATATATATATATATATATATATACATGCACTTTTATTAGAATTTTACAGTACTTAAAGTAATACTTTTACAGTAATAATTTAACAATAATTGTAGTAGTAAACAATATATGATTTAACTATGTAACGTTAAATGTATTTATTATCATTATCAAATGCGTTTACATATCCTGGTAAAATAGCCTATTTATCGAGGCCTGAATGTAACCATGCGGGCTTTAGGACCCGTCTGCGCTCAGTCCTTCATGGCTTTGTATGTTTACAGTGTGAATTGTATGGCAGGAATTTTCTAACATCAAATATTTAAACATCATTTGCATCGATACAAAAGTCCCAATGGAGACGGAGATCCTGTGACACAGGTAAGCCACCGAGTAACTCAGTCGGCTTCTAACCATAGTTTTATCAAGTACTGAATCACACTTTCTAAAGCATTATGACTGTAACGTTAACCGCGGCGGCAACTCTTTTTCACTAAGTTAGTTTATTTTATTGGAACGATTTAAGTGTTTGTTGTAATGCAACTCGGTGGCTTCATAAACAAGCCTAAGTTAGTCATTCCCATCGATGAACTCAGGGCAGTTCTGCAACAACTTAAAAAGAGTGTTAAAAACTTTCGCATGGTTTTTGTTGATCACTATAAGTTCACAGAATACACTTTGTAAATAAAATTAGTCATAAACATAGACGTTTTTGATGTATTCTCAAAGGGAAGCTCAGTGCAAGTCGTCGACGCGTTAGATCTATTAATATCACAAACGATTATTTATTTCACTGCACTTAATCTAGTTCTGTCGGTGTGTTCATTTCAATCTCGGACGTTAAATAAAAATGCTTATCCATTCATCTATTGGTGGTTTAAAATAGTTTTTATTGAGGTCCTGTAAGAGTACTTTTTCGACATTTTTAACAGTGGTTTCGAGGTGCAGTTGCCACTCAAGGCCTTAATATTAAAAAAAAGAATGCGCCTTTGAACATGTACCATAGTAACCATAGTTTCCGCCAACATACCACAGTTACTATAGGTAATATAGTTAAGTAACCTGCAGTAAAAGTGTGGAGTCTGAGTATAAGCCACCACATTCATCAAATTACACTAATCAATAAATTGTCAAAAAATATTATGAAAGCTTTAGACAATGATAGAAAAAACATCTTACATTAATTAGGATTTTACAGTAGGTCTACTTTTAAATGCCTAACCTTAAGGAAAAGTTGGTTGCGATGGACAAAATACATTTTGTATTAGCTGCTTTATTTTCTCAGTGTTTTATGATATTTATCATCGCTGCATCGTTATTGCAGCCAAGTTTTGTAACATTTTAAATTCAGTTTAAAGCTCTTGTTTTTCCAAATTTATTGCAATAAGCATGGAGTAAACAAATAGCATAAATTGTTTGTAAATATTTATAATATATGATATAAAACCCATTTACTGTGCATATAAGGGTTGACAGAATGTACATTACCGTCCAAATTTGGACTCGCTGCTGAATTTATGTTTTTTGTTATTTTGGAAATTGACTGTAATAGAGGCTTTAGAGCAATAAACTGTCAGCTTGAATAATTTAAGCCATTTGTTATACATTTTATAGTAAATAAAACAAACCATGAACACCATGCTCGGACTATTTTTGTGTCCCATAAAGATCAGAATCAATAATAAAAACAAAATAGCAAACAAACTCAATGAATGTTTCTATTAAAATAATATGCGTACAGTGTAAAATGAGATCGAGGGGAGCTGCACATGACACACACACTTGACACATCATTAAATAAAGCTCAAAACTAAAACTAAAACGCACTACTCAGTAGCAGTGCTGTTCCATTGTTTAATATTATTTCCAGTGATAATCACGTAGAAGGGCTGCTCTGAAGTTACTAATGCAGCATCGCTGTCAATGACGATGGAAAAATACATCAGGCTGGGGTACGCTGGCAGATAATCTATTATTGACCATGGTTAATGTAACACCCACCCTGTGGATGCATCGCTTTGTCACATGAATAGCTCGATGGAATGACTCACTTCCTCTTCTCCATCAAACTGAAGCTCTGGTGTCAAACACAGCCTCGACAAGTGCTGTTTTTTCTGGGTGCAGTCAGTCACATTCTGCCCTGTTCCGCTACAGGCCTGCATTCATGCAGCGGTGCAGCTGTGGAATCAAACGCTCACTGTTTCATTGTTTATTATGACGGCTTGACAAAGAGTACAACTCCAACTAAAACCAGCAAACTATATTAACAGCTGTCTAACAACCACCTAGTAATGCATTTCAACCACTCAGAGCACCCTGTCTATCTATCTAGTCTGTCTGTCATTCTTTCAACTTAAACTTTTAAAGGTTTTAAACATTTTTAAACAGGTTTTCGCTTGTGTCTTGTTTCAGTTATTTGGATGGAGTCCTCACGGAGCACAGGGGGTCACTCCCGCGAGTACAAATTGGTGATGTTAGGAGAGGGAGGTGTGGGCAAAAGTGGTGAGTAATGTCTCTCTCTCTCTCTGTATCCTCTCTCTTTCTCAGTCACTTCTCTCTACCATAGATGTTGCCTTATTGGTTCTCATTCCCAAGTCAGCATCTGTCATCTTTGTTCACTACAAGGGTTTAACCCAGACATGGATCAGTCGTTTATTGAATGGTATAACATGCATTTACCAAATAGGGTCAGTATTAATTTCTTGCAACTTTAAAGGTGCCATAGAATGCATTGAGAGAATATTTTAAATTGTTCTCTGATATGTACATAGAATGTATGTAGCT
>JAUMHQ010000082.1:3713645-3726566 GCA_032361165.1 Enteromius paludinosus
TAATGACGGGAGTTAAACTTTAATTATCAAATGCAGAGACGGTCTCTGTAGTCAAGACGACGGTAATCACTGGAAATGTAACCGAGATGTTAATATGCAGGTTATGCCCTGTTGTAATTGTGACTTTTTAATTATGACATAGGATATCATGGCAGTGTGGAGAGAGAATGTTTCATGTTTCTCTCCTCTGAATACAGAGTTATTAATTTGCTTAAATATCTGAAACACTTAAGTATATAAGAGGATTGCAAAACTGCTGCTTTATCCCTTTCTTTACCTCTTTAACTTCTGCTGGGTTTAACTGCAGCAAGAATGCATTTAATCTGATTCCTACTTTAATGTTTTCTTATGGCTACTTATTCCTGTCATAAACTGGGAACAGTGTTGATTTTTATAGCAGCACGTGAGTGGCCACATCAACTCTTTATGTGACCCCTCATTTGAAGGGTCTGGATCATATGGAACCCCCCACCCCCAAAGTTTAGCATAGTCCCATGCTCAAGTTTAGCATTAAAAGCTACTTTGGAGGCTTTCATTTTGTACAGTCAACAGCCATGTCGTAGCCATGTCAACTTTAGTTCACCACAGAATGAAGGCAAGATAAACAACCTTGAGGGGTTTACTTAATCTGTACCACTAATTAAGAAGATTTAGAAGGCTTAGTTTTGAGGGAAATGTTTTGGGTCATTAACTACCTCTGTTTTTTATTTTGTACTATTCTGAGGTCCACTTATCATTTAAAATAAAAATAAAAAACATAATTTTGAAGTAATAGTCTATTTTCTGTCCAGTTTTTAAGCCCCTAGATCGCTCTATTTGAATAGTTGTGATGAATAGTAGGCTAGACTTAAAAATAAACACCCTCTGCTATGATTGGCTAACAGTCCAAGTGCTTCACAGATGGGATGCTGCTATGATTTCAGTAAAAAAAATGCATAAATACTTGTATAAAACCTTTTGTTTAACACACAAAGCAATAGTGATCATGCAATAAAAACATTTACTCACACTTGTGTTTCATCAGTACTGTCTGATTCAGTACTGTTTATTCGACACAGCATTGTCTTTTAGTTGTGATCCCTCTGAAAATCCGGCTTTGAATAGTGCTTAGTTTGCAAGTGAATACATGATAAAATGAAGCAATCCATACTCCATACTGTGCTCCAAACACCACCACCAAGGTCTAACGCAGCCAACCTCCTGTCACAGTAGCCTAAAACACACAAAACAACAAGTAACACCACAACTTTTACTCAAAGGGAATGATTATAACTTAATAAAGGAGAAAGAAAATCAAAGTAATGAAAAAGTAATGAAAAAAAAAACACGCAAATTACAGCAAACAAGAGAATGTTACACATGAACGGTTACTAAAACGTGACCTACCAGAGGGTAATGACAGCCAGCTCATCAATGCAAAGCCTTGAACAAGATGCTATTCCAGCTACAGTAAGTATAGTTCTTCAGCACAAGCTCCCAACATTTTAGCCTAACAGCTAATACAAAACATACCTTGCTTAGGCGGAAACCAACACGCACCAATGGGCGGAGCCAGCAATGACGCATCCAAGGTAGACCAACAGCAGCCCTTATATACCGCGCACCACAGTCTGATAGGTTACCATTCTAAATATAGGGGAGGGAACTTGCCCGCTCTACCACATACAATTGGTTACGGTAGCTTCAGGTTCCGTCGCTATGCATACGCCATCGGAATGAGTTGTCTGATTGGTTGTAGATTCGTCCAGTAGTATACAGAGGCATCTGATGGACGCAGGTTAAGCCCGCCTTCCAGAAGGCAGGTAGTAAGGTAGCATGGCCAGACTAAGCTCCTATGAGCTTTAAAGTCGAGAAAGCCAGGCTAGGGATACTATACAATCCTCATTTACAGTCACATTAAAACACATTTTAGCATATTAATAAGAAATGTGCATTGTGCAGAAATAATATACCCAATAAAATTTAATTAAAATTTCTATAATTTCTATATCCTTGGGTGGGGCTAAGCAGGTAGTGATGTAGAATCTGTGGATGGGGCTAAACATGCAGTGATGTAGAATTTTTGGGTTTGGCTAAAAAGGCAGTGATGTAGAATCTGTGAGCGGGCTAAACAGGCAGCGATGTAGAAGCAGGCGATGATCTTCTTCTTCAGATGCGGTGCTTATGCACACTATTTCATCATAAAGTAGGACATTTTCCAAGCTTTTGTTTTTGCAGACTGGCTTGTTGTTTTTAGACTAACAGAAAAGTTTTGAGTTCTCAAACATGTTTTTATAGTACAATGACCTTTTATATGTGCTTCTCAGTTCATGGCCCCTTTAAAACGTTTCCTGCTTTTACATCAATGGGAACAACAGACTTTCTTTCTGTAATCATTTTATTTGGGTCAGAAAGGGAAAATAATGTGGTTGGAGGTACATATAATGTTTCTCAACAAGAAATTAGTAAAGTTCAGCTGAGAAGCTTACTCTGTTTAAAAAGCACTTGCAGATGGCCCTTCTCTCTTGAGGCTGAAGGGGCACTTCAGACTGAGGACAGTATGCTCTGATGTTGCCTGGCACTGAACCATGTGCACGTGTAAGACGTGCGGAGAAAAGCAAAGTTGGCAATGTTAAAAGAGAGAATGCAATGTTAAATCTGGCAGCCATTGCTTTATCAATTTTGCCATCTTTTTGCTGCAACTGGAGACATGTTAGGACATCTGGCCAAACACAGTGCAGCAGTCTGCCGAGATAATATTGTGGAAAAATGAAGGTAGTATTTTGCTTGCAGTGCAACTCTACTAAAATTTAAATCTACTTTTTCTGATTTTCTTTCTTATTTTAAGCAACACCAGTGGTGTGGCACACCGGACCCACAATTCAGTTCGCCAATGAATGACGTCACCCATTCAAAGTAAATGAGAAGCGTTAACACTGTTAGTATATACACACCTGATTATGACAGACTCTCCTGGTATGGTAATTGTTTGCTAATTGGCCCCATTTAATAAATCAGGCCCTAAACTATAAATAAAATATTTCTATAAATAAAAATTTCTGCATTACTTGCACTTACTGTATGCAAATAGCCTCTGTCATTTTTATTCAGAAGGCATGAACACAAAAACAGAAACAACAACTTTAGCATAAAATCCTTATGTAATTTAATATTAAATACTTGTAGTGTACTTCCAATCTTACACTTACAAAAAATGTGCTTCTCGATGCCATATAAGAACTTTTTGTCTATATGGTTCCATAAAGGTTCTTTAGGTAAGAAGGAGATGGTTCTTTAAAAAACCTTTAATTGAATGGTTCTTTAAAAAGCCAAAAATAGTTAATCTATGGCATCGCTGTGAAAAACCTTTCAAGCACCTTTACTTTTAAAAGTGTAATGTTTTACTTTAAAATATGTTTTAATTCTCAATCATTTCAAACTTTTTTTGTACATGGCATTAAAGTATATTTTAGTTTACATAAATACTTCATGTCAAAAACAATAGAAGCAATTATTAAATATGAAAATGTCTTTAAGTCCTATTTATGTCAGAAAAGTACACATACAGGTGGAGCTGAGGAAGGTGGAGGGTGTCAGAGCAATATAAATGAGCCATATAAATGCAAGGCACATTGGCTGCAAATACAGCATGAACCAATCAGCTTTTGTCAAGTCTTTAACTCTATGATAACATCAGTCACATTAACAACAACTTTACAATTAAGACTTAATTAAATTTTTCAGACGGATGGGCTTAATCATAGGCACAGTGATAAACACAGGTACAACATACTGGACATCACCCTGCCATCAGCTATCTGACAATACACTGGATCAGTGAAGCATGCAAGCGTTTAGCTTCACTTGTCTACCTCTCCACGGAGCTGATATTGGCCTGCTGCTTATTAGTTCGTACAGATTGAGCTGTTACAGGTCACTCTCTGTCAAATTAAAGTCAGATCGCGGGAGGACACCTTGCACGTGAGTTTAATTTAGCCATCACAGGTGCACAGGTGTCATGCTGAACAGGTGCGCTGCCTCACAGCATTCGGGGCTAAAATGAGTGGAATTCGGGATTGGAGGGGGACGAGGTGCCCGCTGGAATGCCAGGAATGCCTGTCTCAGCACGCACCTGCCTACTGCGCCTGAGCACACCTACTGTAGGCCTCGGGGGCACTTTATCTGCATCTCGGTTTCGGCGGACATTGTGGAGGTCACAGCACAGAGGAGATTTTTATTGCTGTTTCATAGTTCAGGAGACGTAATAGGCTGTAATGAAACTAGGCCTCAATCCCAGCTATATATTTTTCCGGTCCCTTCTTTAAAACCCTGCAGCCCAAAACAGAACATGAAGGTTAAGACCTTTGCTGCCCATTTAGTGTTTAAGTGAATTTTCAAAATGCAATTGAATGAAAATGTGTAATACTTTGCAAAGAGTTTCATTAATTAACTGAAAAAAGAAATTATAATAATAATAATGATATGTATATAGATTCATATATGTAGAATATATAGAATAAAAAATTTTTTTTTATTTAAACTAACAATTTAAATAGTAATTTTTATAATTACTCCTACTGTATGTAAAATATAATTAAAAAGTTCTGCTGAATGTATATTAATGCAAAAACAATAAAAAAATATTTTTTAATGTTTAAATCCTGTATTGAAATATATTTGCAGTTGCACATTTGTAAAGATGATGTTGCAGTTTATTACTTTTAAAATATATCAACTAATGAAATACTGAATAACACAACCCAATTAAAATAATAAAGTGCTTTACATGGCTTAATATGTTACACACATAAAAATAAATATCCTTCTTTTAAGCACTGCAAGTGTATTGAAACAATGATACAAATTTTACCCTATTTATGTTTGCAACTGTTTTTTATTTTAAACACACAATTAAAAACACTTGAATAGGTCACGGGTAAAGCCTTTGTTTGACTCGCTCTCATGATTTCAGAGTTTCTCTGCAGGGAAGTGTACTTGAGATTTGGTTTGCTGTGAGCTTTGATTTCATTGTGTTGGCTTAAGTTAATAATGTGCAGCAAACTGCAGTTTCAAGGGTGTTTTTTCTTGTTAGGGGGCTGTTGAGTTAAACCTTGACTGAGAGTCTGTTTTCGGTTGGTTATTAAACTCTAAACAGTAAATGTTTGGATCCCCTGCGTTGTTTGACAGGGGGCAAAGTACAACGGCTCTCAGCTAATATGAATCTGCTTTAAAGGGAAGATGAAGGCTTTGGAATTTCATCCGAATTGCAACAAAGAATGGAATGAATGGAATGCTTGCTATTTTAAGTCAAATCATAATGACCTCACTGACACTTAGAGTCACTTCTTTACGAAACACTATAATAGTCAGATGGAGCTTATCTACAACATAGACAACATATGCCATATTTAAGTGTTATTAGGAAGAAAATGACACTGTTTGGTTTAACTTATAAGAGGATACCCATGAATAAGCTGAATATGCGTGAAAATAAACAATCCCTCCTAAAATGGGTTCAGCTCAAGTTCATAAAGGTCCTCTCATGCTGAGCCTTGGTTGAGAGAGATCAGTAAACCAGCTCTTTCATGAAGTCTGTAGCTTGACATTTTGAGTTAATTGTGACCTTTAGTTGATATTCAGAAAATACCATATTATAGGCACTCTTTCTGTATGCACAGTAAACCTTTGACATACTTCATTTGACTGATCGAATGGTATTATTATCAGCACACATAACTGTATGCCAGGATGCAATGCATTTTATGTGGACTTCCTGTCATTGTGTGATAAATTGGCCAGTAATATTAGCCATGGTAAATATTTAGCTTCTCATATCTCATGTAAAAGGAAAAAGTTCACCCAAAAATGGAAATTTGTAGGAGATGTTAATGAGTTAGCTTTTTTTTTCATTACAACAGATTTGGTCAAATGTAACATCACTTCCTCAACCAATGTATCCGTAGTAAATGGGTGCCGTCAGAATGAGAGCCCAAACAGCTAATAAAAACATCACAATAATCCAAAGCCTGCAGGTTTGTAAGAAACAAATCCACCATTAATACATTTTTAACTTTAAACCATTTCTTCTGGACAAAATATGAGTACATAATCCGTAATAATGCTTCCTCCAAGCAGTGAAAATAATCTTGATTTTATTACAGACACACAGCTTTCCTCTTCATTAGACATTAACTGATGGATTGGGGTGGTGTGGATTTTTGTGATGTTTTTATCAGCTGTTTGGACTTATTTTGACGGCACCCATTCACTACAGAGGATCTATTGCTAAGCAAGACATGCATTTCTCCAAATGTTGATATCTTGGATGCTCTGTGGGTGAGTAAAATTTTGATCAGTTATTCCTTTAATATCTCATTTTTGATTTATGGTTTGATCAGATACTCAGAGAATGTTGTTGTGGCAGAGGCACAGATCATCCCATTGTGAGTCTGCATTCAGTGACTCATTGAGATGATCTCTAGTTGCTAGTGACAAGATATGACATGACTATTTACAGTGGCATTAAAAAGATAAAGTAACCAAATCCGTCTTTTCATTCATGCCTGTCTCATTTCCCAGTGGAGTCCTGAAGAACGGACACCCCACTGATGCAGAGGAAGGATAAAATAGAAACCTTCAGACAGATGAGGACACTTATATCCTGAGCGACCCATTACAAGGTCACTTTCGGCTTTAGCAATGCTGTATGTTCTTCTTGCATTCCCAGATTTGTCCAAATATGTATTTGCAAATAAATTTGTCAATGTTCAGTTGCCTTTCACCTTTTCGTAACTAATTAAATCTGTATACCTCAGGTTTAAATATTAAGCTATGCCTATACAATTTCGCAGTTTTGTTTCTTTTTATAAACCAAGAGATAATTATAATAAAATAATTTTAGGTGGTATTTAATGGTTACTGATTATTCTTAAGCCAGAATATATGTTTAATGCAATATGTTAACTAGAAAAAATATGTATTATTTGTAATACATGTTTATCTTATTAATATGCTGTATTTGCGTATTGACTTCTATTGACATTCCTAAGGCTTTAGAATGGAGTTTAATCATTAGCTTACGCTGCTTGAGGTCCATTACACTCTTGGGAGGCCAAGATTTATAGCTGAATCAACATTACCACAATGAACTTCAGTGATTTGCCATGGCTTTGAGTGGAAGACTTCAGAAACTGTATTAATACTTTATTATTATTTTATTTCCTGTTAGTTTTAACAGGCTTCTAAAGTAATTCCCACAAACTTGAACAAGGAAAGGCAGGCATGATAACAGTTAATATTACTGTATAACACCAGTCATTGAGCTTTGTATTGAAGTATCAATTATAAAGTCATATTTAGCTTAACTTGAAACCTGAAAACTGAGGTTTTCCTTGCCTACAGAATTAGTTTAAAGGTTTTTCTAGCAATACCAGCGCATTGCACACTCCCCTGGTGAGTGTTAATGAGTCACACACAAGTTTCAAGTAATTTTTCACTACAAAGTGACAACCCAAGCCCAAGTACATCTTGCAATGGCGCTCCAATGATGTGACTCATAACAGGAACAACCTTTGGTTTGGTCAGCTCATGTCAAAAGCTCAATGTATGGAGGCGATAGTATGGCTATGGTGAAAAGGTTTACATGTGTATGCCTCCCACTTGGGGTCAAAGGTCAGGGCTAAAGTTTCATAGCATCTTAAAGAACTAGGATCAGATTTCCACTTCACAAACATTTATTTTAAAAATGCCATATACCATAAGTACTCGGTTTCAGCTTAATCAAGTACCTAACATTACAAAACAAATTGACATATCTTACTAAAGTGTGATTTTATAGATAGTTTAAGTTTTTTATTATGCAAAGAAATACACCAATGCAACAGATTGTGACTCCTGTTTGTTAGTTAAGTCTAGTACAAAAGCTAGTGGCGCTTATCAGCGGTAGCTGTCGCAGCTGCAAGGTGACGAGATCAACCCATTTAACAACATTTGGTTCAACCTTCTCAGCCTTCAAAGGATGCAGCCCCTGAATTGGCACACACAGATACTGTTGCCTTGAATATACAAATGACATCATGAAAACACTGCTAAAGTCTTTGAAGCACAAGGTTAAACCTGGCATCATAAAGCCATGTCTGTCAAAGGTCATGGGTCTACCAGAAGGGCAATGACCCCAAACACTTTAAAAAACACTCAGCACTAGTAGAAAGCAAACACTCTGATGAGCCAGCAATGAGCACAGGTCTAATTCCCACTAAATACCAGGACATTATAGAGTTCCAGAGTATGTACCTTTTTATTTCATTAAGTACTTTTTAGTTACACTTTATTTTACTCTGTTCTTATTATATTCATTGAGAACATGTACCAATTATAGGGTTAGATTATGTTTGATTTTGGGTTGTTTCATGTAATTATGTATGATTTATGGTTATTACTATAGTAAGCACATTTAACATGCAACAAGGACACTGTTAGTTTGAAGTGTTACCCAGTTTTTATTCATATTTTGGTCCCAAACAACAGGTTGACATGCATGCAACGTATCATTTTCTTATAATACGCGTATATCTTTATCTTATTTGTTCAACAATCCCCAAACGATTCAATCATGGATTTTTCCAAACCCCTCTGGTGATTGGTCAATTTCATTTAGAGCAGAGTTTGTGAGCTTTTAAGGCTCCAAAAGGCACCTTGTGGCAAAGAATGAATTTGCAGTTTCATTCAGACCAATGCGAAAAGACCAACAAGTGTTGGGTGACATGCTAATGTTTCATTTTGACAACCAGGGACGGATCATGGGCTGTCTGGGCCCCTGGGCTAAGCGTTAGCAAGGGCCCCTGAGGGAAACGTTCACACAATGCTTGCAAAACGGTCGCGATGTTCCCTAGGAAAAGGGAGCCCATGTACGCGCGAACGATCGCATCGGAGCGTAGGCCTTGTGAATTAGAAAAAATACAATACATTGTTGATTAGCGTTGCAAATTGGTTTGGGCTAGGGGCCCCCTGGGCCTACTGCACCCCAAGGGCCCCTGGGCAGCGGCCCCGCTGGCCCGGTCCATAATCCTTCCCTGACTCTAACACGAAACGGCTTGGGACTCTTTTAATAATGACTAATTTCAATTACCCTAAGTTGATTTCAAACAAGATGTTTTCTTTCTCTTAGAGTGTTATACACACTGAATGAAAGGTAATTTTCAAAAAATTCACAATAGGGGCAATTTAATTTCAGTATATGTTACAAATAATGTTTTTTTTTTATTTTAATGAAAGGGTGCTAATAGCCTACTGTAATTATTGCCTTAAAAATCCCTCGATTTTTAATTCCTGGTAAAATCCCACCTTGGAGCATAGTGAAGGCTCATTATTTTCTCAGAGAATATCTGCAAAACAATTCTTAGAAGCGATCAAAAGCACAAGTCTTTCCTTCAGGCAACTTGACATTTGAAACACATTCTAATTTGCTTCTTCATTAGCCTGTAAAGGAAATTACACATCATTTCTCGATCTAAACTAGATTTTTCTTTCTCTTCAGCGTTAGGTAAGACATTTTACAGTGAAGCACAACATCCGCTAATCAGGCCTCATTGTAATGCATTGACCAGTCAAGACCCATCACCTTAATTACTCTCTCATCTCACCCCTCTTATTAACCCAAACAGTTCAAATCAAATATCTGCACTGCGCACCACATCCTGCTGTTGGTGTTATATGAACATGATTTGGTTTCTTCAGCCCCTTATCCCCAAAATTACAGTTATAATCCTGGCTCGTAGATATTCTAAGGCAGGTCTGTTGCAATATACTATAAATTCTACATTGTTCATTGCTTATTTATTTATTTTCTGCTTGTGTATTGTTAATTTAGATCTTAAGATGTTCACGCAATCATCTTTCATTCAGAATGTACCATGAATCGTCCTCAAATAAATGGTGACAGACTCTATATGCAGTGGCTGTTGTGTGATTAACACTCTTCCTTTCTGAAGAGCCCTTGACATGCAGCGACTCGGTGTACCACATCTGTACGTGCAGGATCCCATATGTACCGCTCACATCCTGTCTGTTCCCACAGTCCCTGATGTCCCTGACTCACCTCACACACTTCACTGTATGCTCAGGTACCAGACCACCAAAAGCCTAAAGGCACTCTTTATCTCTAAAAATGAAATTAGGAAGAGCAGCAAAAGGACAAAGAGAGAGAGAGACAGAGAGATAGGGTTTAGAAACACCCTCATTGTTCCCCTGCCTCTGTGGTCGAGGACCTTGAGATGTTGTTATCTCACATAAAGGCAAATAAGGAGACATGGCCTTGCGCCTGTGGCTTTTTCTTTAGTGAGATTTCCTTTCGTCAGTTTTTTAAACCTGAAAGCTTTGAAAGTTTCACTGTAATGACAAAAAGCTAAAAGTAAACAATTAAAAAGTTGAATAAATTAATTGATTATTGTTTTATCTAAAGTAATTCTTAGGAAACATTGCACTTTACTGCATGATTCACAGTGTGTGTGCCTTACAACATATAAAAAAAATATATTAAAGTGTAAATTAATACAACTGAAGTGTTTAACTAAAAAAAACTATCAATCAAGGGGGTATATCCCTGTTTTCTTATGTTATATTGATTAAGTTTTTCTAATTGAAATAAAGAAGTTTAGACATAAGGTACTTTTATAGATTTTATCAGGATTTACACCTAAACTGGTATTATCAATTAAGTTTAACATTGTAGAAAACCATCATAGTGACCATAGTCATTTTTATAAGAAAAACATACTTTTGTAACAAAGTATAATAATTAAATAATCTTGTGTGGTGAGATGATATTTTCTGGAATCCTCATTAATAATAGATTTTGCACTGATCTTCAAACCTTTCACATTCAACCCCCAAAAACTGATAAGTGTCAGAAAGTGTTTCCACTAAGAAATTAGTTATTAACTTTTTTTTCAGTTATAATTAAGTATAAAGCATAATTGTTTTACATATTTAAAAGTCAAAGCATGTGAACTAAACACATACCGGGATTTATATTCCCAGTGCAGCAGATATTTTCATATTTTATATATTCTTTTTATTTTCAGACCAAATAACCTGTATTTTGCTGCAGGATTGAGTTTTTAAAATTTGAATAAAATATTACATTATTTTTATGTCAAAGTTTTTTTTTAAAGGGAATATATGCATGGATGAACGGATATGCCCACTAAGACCTTTAACATTAATTCAAATGTGAATTTTCATTTTGTGCCTCCTGAGATGAACTGTGGCACTCACAGCCCATTTAGTGCTTGAGGAGGAAAAAAATCCTCCACTGTAACCTTTTCAAATGAAATCATTAAATGTTAAAGATGGCACCATTTCCTGAGGAAGACCCTTTTATTGTTGTATCTGCTGCGAAAGCATGATAAAATATGCCAGAACATTGTGCCTCAAGGCCCATCGTGAATATTCATGCGTATGCTTGTGTATAAACGTTAGCGTACACGCGACCGTGGGAGGAATTCAGGCTGGTGTGTCACTGAGGCGTTCAGTCTGCATCGGTGATGTCATCACTCGCTGACGAGGGTTATTGCTGTGCGCATAGCAACAGCTTTCACGGTCTCAGAGAGCTCCCCCGCAAGATCCCACTTGGCTGTAGGGAGGGGGGACTGTCAGAAAGAGCTGCCCCTTGCTCTTTCTCATTCTCTTTCTTTGCCCATTTCATTCTTTTCTGTATCAAAGCAAGCAGACGAGAAAAATGTTACTTTTTTTCCTCCCTAAAGCTTTTGAATTGTGAAAAACCTGCACATTTTGGAGTTGTCATATATATATATATATATATGAAGCTATGCGTTGACCAGCCTGGCATATTTGCTCTCACTGCACTTATGTTTGTGTTACTTAGTAATGTTTCTTGTAGGAAAAGTAAAGCCATTTACAGAAATCCCACATAACTGCGAGTAATGGGCCCTACATGTGATCTTATCCACTCTGAGCTTGCTAATATGTGAATGAATGAACATGTGATGCTCAGGTGTCTGTACTTGAGACATTAAACTTTACTTTTATTACAAGTCCATTTTAACTTTATATACTGCACATATGCAAATCGATTGGCTTACAAAACTACTCAAGGAATTAAGGCTAATTGAACTTGTAACTAACTTATTTTTTTGGGTTTATGACATGCAAGGAACTTAAAGGAATAGTTCACCCAAAAATTTAAATCCTGTCATTTTCTCACCCTTGAGGAGTTCCAAACCTGTATGAATTTCTTCTAAGAAAGATATTTTGAAGAAAGTTTGTAACCAGGCTGTTTTTGGTCACCATTCACTTCCATCGTATTTTCCACTATGGAAGTCAATGGTGATGTCTTTGACGTGGAAAACTGCTTAGTGTCACATCAGGACCTGAACAGACGTAGGCCTACACACTTTTTATTGTAGTAGTATTACATGTTTTTAAAAAATGTAAGCTGTTCTTGCAGCTCACTGTCTTAAATTCTGATTGGTGATCTTTCATATGTTAATGACATTAATTAGAAGTAGTTTATAAGGCAGAGAGCTGAACCCATTCATTTGCGCCTAGTTCATGATCATTTGCAATTCATAGACCTCACATCTGAAAGAGAGGCGTACGCATGCTTTCAAAATTATGCATATTCGACAGATGATCAAATATAGGATGGTTTCTGCACATTTTATTAACATTTTTAAACATGGGCAACCTGTAGATTCTAGTGGCTATACCTTTCTGCTGTAAGTTTCATGTTTACACATTTGGTAAAAGGTATTGTTTGTCAAATATTCAAATGCAATAGAGAATTCTTTCTTATGTTTTATTATAAAACAATATAAGCATATGTTTTTTACACTTGGATATATACACAACAATCTGTGTTTGACAATTTGGATCACCAATGCATCGGATGAAACAGGACTTCGAAAACACATAGCTATCAAA
>JAUMHQ010000082.1:3764988-3782332 GCA_032361165.1 Enteromius paludinosus
AATTCTGCTACAGTTACTACTGGCAGCTAATATAAATAATTGCAATTAATCATAATTAATAGTAATTATTTATATACTTGTCCCTTAATGAGCTAAAATATGTTGCACAGAAAACGCAAATATCTTTGCAAAAAGATTTTAAAAAAAAATCTTTCCACCTTGATTTTTTTTTACCCACCCCGATTTTTTTCCTCCACCGTGTCCCTTAAGGAGCTCCATAGCATACAGGAGTTTAAGATATATTTTAGTTTAGTTTAAGACCATTTCAGAAAGTTGGTTCAGTTTTTCAGACCTGTTTTGCAATGCAAGGTCAACTTGTTTTTGTGCAATATGCTGTGGAGATGAGACGCAGCACTGTTCAGCACCTTTTCAGAAAATTACATTTGTTTTTTTATATATCTGAGCAATGTTCTTTCTTAAAAAAAGGTTTGTTTAATAAATACAGATCTAACAACCATACATAATCTGTATAAAAAAAAATTTCTGTTGAAAAGACTCAAAAAGACTCGAAAGTCAAACTGTAGGACTTTGGACTTGACTTGAGATTTGTTGGCCTTTGATTTGGGACTTGCCTCAGAGCTTGCCTGTCTTGACTCGGGACTTGAGTGCAATGAATTGAGTCTTACTTGTGACTTGCCAAGCAATGACTTTGTCCCCATGGTTTAAACCATGTTTGCTTATCTGGCAGAGGAAAACTGAGTTACTTGCCACTGTTGCCTTTTGGCTTGCTTAGTTGGGGTCACTTTACTTTTTGACAGTATTGTTGATGTTTATGCAGAATGTTGTTGTTTATGAAGAAACTTGCCACTTCTAAAGTTGTAACTTTGGATCTGTACTTTCATTAAATACTTTGGCAAGGACCTCCAATCTACAACTGCAGCTTCTGTTTTATGCCAATCCCATTTTCCAAGTATGCTATATACTTTAGGAAGCTTTTCGCTCCATGGTCACAACATCAAATCCCTCTCCAGCAAGATTGTGTCCTGGAACAAATGGAACATCCTCACACTCTATTGATGAGTCTTTGTCATTATCTCCAGCAATGTTCATAAGAAGTAAAGCCAATAAAACAAGGTAAATGTTAAAATGTATGTTTGTAAAACATTATTTCTTATCAGAACTTTATTAGAAACAATGACCTGGTATTATGATTATAATATTTGAAAATCTCATTATTTTTAAACAAGTGACAAACCACTAACACTTTCTTTCGTAATATTATTTTACTTGATTTTTTCATTAATTTCTTACCTTTGATTTTACAGCTGAGACGATCTAATATGATTAATGAAATGTGTTGCTTGTCTAACCAGTCCTTTCGTCTGATGCTCATGTGTTCTTAAATGTGAAAGGTTTGTGGTTTTGTTATATTGTAGTATTAGTGTCACACATTTTGAGGTCAACAAAGAAGAACAGTTAATTTGAAGTTCTCAGATGTCAGTAACTTCTGCAGATGGCTATAGTGCTTATATTTGTTTGTGCATAAGTACTTGTATAATAAACATTTTTTCTTTCATACCATTTCTGATTTAATTCCATTCATGTGACACCAGTACAGAGGGTTCAACCCTGCTTAACCCTCAATCCTAACATTTAGTTTGACATCATCCGTAACATTCTATGTCCTCCAACTCTTCAAATCTCTTCAGTTGATTAGTGCAACAGCTTACTCTCTTTTTATGTGGATAGATAAACAATATACGAGATACTATTAATTCTAATCCTTTTTTCCAATACATTGTCATTTATGTTTAGTAGTATTTGAGAAATTTTCTCCGATAACTTTATAGAGAGTCTCATTAATCTAGTTAACACTTTGAAAATCTCTCCCAGTCTCTGCAATCTCTTCCAAGAACTCATGACAGAGAACGAATAGGTTAGCTCCATAACCCAGGTTCCCTGAGACACGCGAACGAGTACAACACGCTGTAAGTGAAGAACGATCGACATATGACAGCGAGCCCAGGCGAAAGCCTGGGCCTACAGTCATATAGGCATGCAGAGAAATGCTGCCCCGTATTCTATCGTCAATTGTGTATGACGGCCAAACAGTTGCAGGGGTTCATAGAGTTCGCCTCTGAGGGCTTCAAGCACAGTGGAAAACTTAATGCTGGAAAACAGATAATGAGACGCGCCCGTGACGCTACGCTCAAGGCGGCACCCGTGCTTTCAGCCAGTACTGAAGTGGGCGCATTTGCAAGAGGCTGAGCTGCAGTAACGCTGAGTTCCGCCATTAGATCCAAATTTCTCTGAAAGGCTTTCAGGGGGCAGGAATCGCGATCTTGAAGAAGGCTGTGTGTTGCGTTGTGGCGCGCTCCAGCGAGATCAACTCTCTTATTCGTGTCTAGTATATTACATCATACAACGTTAATTGTTGGCTGGGCAACAGCTCTCTCTTTGCGAAATTCACCCCGAGCCCTAGCTAGTTTAAATGGTTGAGGAGAATTTTCTTGTGTCTCTCTGCCTCGGCTCGCAATCCGTTCCCATCTGTTTTAGAGGGGAAATGGCCATGCCCATACACTTTGTAAAAGTAGTTGGGGCCAGGGAGAGACCAAAGGGCAGGGCCGTGTATTGATACGCTATCCCCTCGAAGGCGAATCTCAAGAATGGCCTGTGATGAGGGGCTATTTGTGCGTGAAAGTAAGCGTCTTTCAGGTCCAGTGAAACAGTCTCCTGACTATATTTGCAAAAGGATAGTCTGATAGTGAGCATTCTGAATGGCCATTTGATGAGGGTGCGATTCAGGCGTCTTAAATCAAGTATTGGTCTCAGAATGCCGTCTCACTTTTGGACTAAAAAATAACGGCTGTAAAACCCTTTTTCTCTTTCTGAGGGGGGAATAATGTGTATCACCCCTTTTAGAGCAGTGCTTTCACTTCGGTCCGCAGCACATAAGCGGTGCGACTCGCAAATGAAGTGTGGACGATGCTGCTGAATGCTGGCAGGCAAGGGTGTAACTATATTTTATTATCCCCATAATCCATTCTAAAACCTGGGAATAGCATGCCAGGCATTTTGCCTTAGGGATAATGGGTTTATTATTTTGAGTGTTTTGTCGCTGATTAGGGACATATGACTCATTATTGTGTGAGGGAAATTGCTCTTTTTTTGAGTTTGTGGGTGTGCTATCACATCGCGCTCCATGGGCGCTTTTATGGACCCAGAGTTTGCAGCAATTAAAGTGTCTGTCATAACCGGAACTTGGCGAGGTAGAGGATGAAGAAGAGGACAGGGGATGCTGCTCTAGCTGGAGAAGGAGAGGCACGCGGGGGCTTAGCCAGCGTGAGCTCACCTACATCCATGTGCTGTGCCACGCAGTCTCTTGCGAGATGGGAGGGCTCGGGGGCTGGAATCACATCCTGAAAAGGACGCTATCCTAGTGCGGAGAGTAGCCATGCTGAGCAGCTTGCAGAACGAGCATTCAGCTCCAGTCAGAGCAGCCTCTGCATGAGGAAATCTCAGGCAAGAGACTACTCTTTGTGTCTGACGGCGGCGTGCAGGACAGACCCACAGACAGAGCAACGCCGACCAGGCTCAGGTAAGTTGAAGTTTGCTTTTTAGAAATTTACCTTTTGGTTGCCAGATGGCAGCAGGGGAATCTTCCAGCTGCTAGGCGATTTCTAGACGGCGTAGGTCTCTAGTCAGGACCAGCAAGGTGCTTCATCTCTGAAGGAGAAGAAATCTGAATCATGTGGTGAGGCGACTGCTTATATACTCGTGGCCCCGCCCCCTCAAGCGAGCTTGGGTGGGAGCTGTGTCCATTGGTTCGTGCAGCACTGCGACCACCCCATTGATTCGTTTTGATAGCACTGCACTAACCAATGGCGGTGCAGTTTCACTGTGTGATTGAATAAGGCTTCAGTTACGAGGGAAAAATGAGTTTTTTCCATAGCATCTTAACAGATGCAGTACGAGTGATGTGTCGACAGGGAACACCTTGTAGTGCTAGCCTGGACTGTTGGTTCTGTTCCTGTGAACGTTTCTTTTCATTTGCAAAAATTTGTGTGTAGCTACCTACAAGCTGAGTTTCCAAACCTGACCAAACACTATTGTCTGTAATGATAAAGTGTTCCTTATGATCCTTATTAGTAAAAGTAGATCTCCAGGAACAGTATTTGGCACTCCTGCTTTAGGTGAACTCTTCTGGTTTAATGGTAGTTATTTAGTTCTGTAGTGTTTCTGTTTTGAAGTAACTGTACATCTTCTTGCTATTCTAATACTTGATAAAGTGTTTTGGGCAGGTATTTGAGTTTAGGTGCAGGCAGCTAGTGCTCACGGTTTATTTCTTTTTTTGTGCATTATTTGTAATGTGGTTGAAACTTCCTCATAGTGTTTCATGCCTCTGTGGTGGCCCATGCTGAGGTCACCATGGTGTGTTAATGATGTCAGACTACTTTATTTTTAACTGCTTAAAATTTTTGCTCCTTTTCTCTATGCTCTACACATTGCAATTTATGTTACATCAGTACTCACTACTGCAATTCCTTACTACTTCCAATTGGGACTTCAGATCAACTGGGAGAACCTCAAGTATTTAATTTCTTGTTATAAAACTGGACTCAGGTATGACTGCACACCCTTTGGAAGTTCAGTCAGTGCTGAAATGCTTGAGGGATGTAAGGCAAAACAATGGTACGTCTCAAAAACCGAAGGACTAATACATACAAGACCACTTCTGCACTGGCTTCATACCCAAGTCCTGAGATGGACATTGTGTTAAGTTCATATTGTGTAAGCATCACACTATAGTGTCAACATACTTTTCAGGCTTTGGAAGGGCATTTTGTATCTATGGGCAGGAGTGCCCTTAGAACAGCAGCCCAGATGCATCGTTGTCTAAATACATGTCCAAATACAGACATGCTAAAATACATACACTAGTTTTAAGCAAACTATGAATATGTATTCATCATATACGGTAAGAGGAGGGGATTGAAAATACATTCATATGTGAAAAGATTCATTTCAATAGAGAGCTGGCAATTTCCGCCGACAAGAGTGACAGCGGCCGTGAGCGACCGGATATGGGCGTGTCCAGCAGCGCGACAAAGTTCAGAATCTCTCAACTTTATGCAAATGAAGCGCGACCTCCGGAAGCGACAGCCAATAGGAAAGAAGACGATTGTGCTCACATGCTCATTCTCCTTTCAGCTCCAGCAGTGATGACAGCGTTTGTGTTTTTGCCATAGATAAACGTACGCAATGGAAAAAAGTACTCTCTGTTTTTCATTCATTTTTGTTTGTATGTATAGACTTGGTGTATTTTTTTATATTATATTCAGTCGTTTGCCTCCAAAATGTTTGTATTTAGTGGCAAGAAGCCGATTCGCTGTCTACAATGACGTTACTAAGAAACCACTAACCACGTAGACCCTGCTTGCTTGTACTGTGTGTAAAGTCAGCACTTGGATCCGCATGCTTCCCTGTCTCCTCAATTACAAATACAAATGTTACAAAACTAATTATAATACAATTGGAAATATAATTCTAACTGAAGCTGGATGTTGTTGTCAGCATTCTCACTATGTAGATTAAGGATACCTCCTGGCCAGCATTAAACCAAGAAATCCTGGTGGCCAGGACTAGTGCTAAATATATACAACATATCAATAAATGCAGTACCTGTACATATGAACATTTAAATTTAAAGTAGTCATCAAAACTTAATTTCAGCCTTATGTTTTGCAAGACTGTTGACTCTATGACTCACCAGCAACGTAAATATATAGTCTATAGTCAGCGTGATAATATAGCCTTCAAAGTCTTATCAAACTTAACCTGTGATATTTTAACTGCTGGTGTTAATAAACCTTCTCGGCTGTATCAAGTTGTGATATTCATATGGGCTGTGAAAAGCCACACATTTGTGTTTAACATCAGCATCAGTATTTGTTTCTTAAAGGGCTAGTTGACCTATTGGGTTTTAATTCCTGCGGTATGCATAATCTGATTTAAACTGGTTTATAAACTCCATGGAATTAGCTCCATGTTACTTGAACTAAAGAAACTAATTAGGAACTAAATTTTTTCCAATAACATATGACAAAGGTTTTTTTATTGTACCTTTAGAAGTACAACAGCTTGTCAATGGAACAATACACATTTTAAATGATGACTTTTTATATTATTCAAAAGCAGATGATGATCTTTCCTGAGCATAACCAGGATGTAGTACTTCCCCCTTTTTAAAGGTCAAAGGTTATAAATGCAAAATACTCAAATTTAAGAGCATAAGGCTATTTCAATGTATATAGATTTTAAGGGGGAAAAATTCAAATGTGTGCATAAGTGTGAATTTAACAAGGAAAACAGTTCACATTAAAGTGCTAATTATGTGGAACATTGTGGTGAGTGACTACAACTGTGAAAATATCTTGTGACAACACAGCGAGAGACTAAAGTAGAAAGCATTGGTCTACTCACTCGACTTTCTTAGCTGACCATCTTAATGCAAATTAGGGTTTGCAAAATAAAAAGACCTACAATGCAATTGATTTTCAAGTCTATATGGACAAGCGTGAAACTAAATTTGCAGCACAAAGGGACAATGCAAGAGGAAAGGAAATGCAAACACATTGGTGTGTGTCTGTGTGGTTACCAGACCTTTGTGTTAAAGGCTAAATTCTCATGAAAACCTACAGTGTAAAAACGAGAAAAAAAAAAAATCTTATTCAGTATAGTTCTCAAGACCTAAGCCTAATGTAGTAATAGACATATATAAGAAAGCTTTTGAATACTGAATAAGAAACATTTGATAACTGATAAAAAAATAAAAAAAAACAAGAAGTGATGGTTTTTGGTATGAATTTTATTAGACAATAATTGAGGGAGTTACTTATTGTTGGCCACAGTATTACAAAATATAAATAAAAATTGTTGCTTTTATTATTGTTTTTGTTCGCATAAAACCACTCAGTACATATCTACAGTGTGTCTTGAAATACATACTTTAGACTATTATGGCAGTATGTTTAAATGTAGTGTTATCACACAAAAAAAGGAAAGAATTTATTTATCTAGTTAGAAACACTTGTTAAATGCATGTCAATGATAAATGAACTGGACTCCAGTTTAGTTATGGTATATGAAGCAGTTAACTGGTCTGTACATTAAGATTTACCTGATACTTGATACGAGGAGAGATGATTGTTATACTGCTTGACACATTATTTAAAAAATTTCTAAAAAAAATTATTGAGACATCTAGACGTACAAATTGTGTTTATTTATTGTAATGCTTAGGAAGGAAAGTTAGTGTTTTGTTTGGAGTTAAGTGGTTCTGGATAAATGCAGAGAGACCAGATTTTAGTGGCAGATGCAGTTGAAGCCCATGGCTCATAGTAAAAGGCAGGTGCATTTGGACAACTTCTCGTGGCTCAGCAGACCATGCTGGGTTGTGGCCAAATTCTGGATCAGGCTCCAGAAGTGCTTGAAGCTGATGCCTTCCCCATCTTTCACACCCATTTGCTTCAGCACTTCTCCAAAATTATCCGACTACAGAAAAAGAGAGAGAGAGAATATCACTAGTATTCATGTATTGTCTAAGAGTAACCCATGTAACAAAGGGTTTTTTCAGGCTTGCTATTGAAAACTGAACCTTTGTCGCCCTCGTGTGGACTATCTGTATGCCTTCGTAATAAATATTCTTAGAGGAGTCCTTTTAGTTTTGGCAAAGGTTTTTAAGAGCTAAAAGAGATAAAGTGAGTACAACATGCTTACATATTCAGATTTCCGTTGGAATCTTGGCAACACTTCCATAATCATCTACAATGTCTATATTAACTCTGTGCTACAGTCTGTACCATTTTCTGTTACAAACGCGTCTAAGCATGAACTGTGAGCATAATTACATCAGCCCTAAAGTACGGGATCACTGCAGTATTGTTCAAATGTTACAGTACCTCAGAGCACTAGCTCATTCAGCTGAAAGAAACACAAAATCTACCAAGTCAGAGGTTCTCCTTTAAGCTATAGAAGGCCTGCCATAACATGATCTGATACTGACTGTAACTGAAGAGCAGTGTCAGTTTGACTGCAGGAGAAATTATTTATCTTTCAGATCAACGCCAGACGCCATTTTGCTCTCTCAATGGAGCCACACCCAGTGTCCTTCGCTGGCTCAACCTGAGTTCAAACTGATCTGTGTAATCAGTCCACACCTCTTTCTGAGGCAACAAACTCTGGGAAACATTCTCTGGGAAACCAACCAGACTGAAAAAGGTTTAATTTATGGATAAAAAAAAGGCAGCTGTGGTTGCCAGAACCTTTCCGTGACAAATATAGTGACAACATTACAGGCATTTGAGGACTATATATAGTTTACACCTTTATCTTTATGACATAAAAACCTATTTTTGCTACAGAAATAATTTAAATGTACAGATAATAATAACTAAAACCTGCATGCTGGCTTAAAGGTTCAACAAAACTGGTCTTTCCAGCACATGGAGCCAATAATAACAAAGACAGTGCACTGTGTTTCCTACACAATGACAAACACCAGGCCTTAAACAACTTATAGGCAATTAATATCATTGTTAACATAATGTAATCACTTAACTGGCTTCGTTGTCGCATTTTCACATTTTCTCCTATTGAAATTATGAAAAACTGTTACATATTTACTACACTACCTACAATCCCAGGAAATGAGTAATAACAGTATTGAGTCATTGGTGTCTGTTGGAATGAATAGCAACATGGGTTTTACCTTGACTAAAGTTGGCAGCTGGGAGGAGAGGAGATTCTTGAACTCATCTACCTTCAGAGTTGACCGGTTATCAGGAGAAGCAGAATGGAAGTTTGTGACCAAGGTGTTAATGGCCTTCTCCAGGTCAGAATACTGCAGAATTAAGAGATTATAGACATATACTTATAAGAATAATATAGCTAGCTGGGGTTTTTACTAGTATAGTAAACAAGTTTTAGTTACCACCAAGAGTGTCATACACTAATGTCACAAGAGAGCATGTTTAAGCCTCACAAATAAGTTTTTATTCTCTAGTTCTTTAGAAAACCACTCATGTATTGAAACTTTAAAGAGCCTAGAAACAAATACACTGATCTGGAGAGCTTACAGTGATCTGTTTTGCTCAGTGTCTGTCATGATTCAACTGGAAAATGTAATGCATGAAGCTAAAAATTGCTATCACTATCTGTATTTATTTCAGCATTTAGAAATTATTATTTCAGTTTTGAAGTGTTTTCTTTTTGTTTTTTATAATTAAGCAATGCACATTAAGACTAAATCAGTTATGCACCTATTTACATACTAATCATTGAACTTTAAAACATCTAAAGATTTGTGCCTTTCCTTCCTCCAAGACTATAACAGCACTATCAATGGACTTGTAAACTGTGTAAACTGTGTCTATTCAAAACGTGTTGCTCTCAGACAAGTATCCAGTACAGTACCTGAAATACCTGCATATCAGGCCATGACTGCCCGCCCTTTAAGCATTATTTACTTAAGCTGTGCATTTACAATGGAAACCATTTCCCAGTTTTGTTAAGAAAAAGGATAGGCTTTCACAGCTTTGTCCCAAAATACACTTATGGTGGCTATGATTATTAAAAAGTTTAATATGTAACCCCCAATAGCAGTCTTGACCATTCAAAAAAATGTGCACACACTTTCCCACTCGATCTTTAAGTCCACATAGGCAATCTTCTTCTTGAGGCTTCTCCCAGAGAGTAACAACGCAAAGACTCTGATTGATTCCCCGTGCTTTCCATTTCAACACAATGGTTGTATGTCAAAACCTAGTGAGCTGCCTCCTTAGACAGCATTTTTGGGTATCATAGGCCAGACGGGGGTGGTTAGGGCAGGGACGCAGCTATGTTTTGACACCATTGTATCTTTTGCTTTAGATAGAACTCCGAACGTTTCGTTGCAGCGAAGCTCTCGGCTCATATGGCTTGAATTATCTTGACACTAGCCATATTTTTTCTTTTTAGGGACCATTAACACAAGACTCGTTCCTGCGTTCAGAGGAATGTCAAAGAACGCAGTTGAATTTCAATTTGCGTGTCTTATAAAATGAAAAACAACGAGACACGTCACAGCAGTCAAAGACATCTGTCAAACGCACGTAAAAAAAAACACAGAAAACAGGCGAGGCAAAACGTGTCATCAGCACTTTAAGTTTATTGATTTCTAGCAAAAAAATAAAAAAATAAAACAGAAGCAAAAACTTTTAAGCTTCTTTAGGTCCTTTGACAACAGCAAACTACAGCATCCAGACACCGTTTCGTTCAAGTGCGGAAGATTACCGAGATTAACAGTAAAACGGCAAGTTTTGCAGCTTACGTAAAAACTCATAAACCCATAACTGCGTGAAACCCCACTAAAAAGTAAACGAGCAATCACAAATACATAATATAATGTAAACCACATACCTGTGTCGCCATTTGACGTTATTTGTTTTATATCTTGGCTCTAGATAAACTTTACTTTCCCCGTCGTATAATGCTCGTTACTTTACACTCTCAGCGTCCCATCGCTTCTGTCACATCTTGGCTGACATCCTGAATCCTCCCACTCCGGAGAAAAAAAAATTAAACCCACCTTCCGTGTCAGTGACTGCTATGGGGAAAAATGTCTCCTGTAACATGATGCTTTAGGACAGTCAACCTAACGGGGCGGAGACGATCGGGTTTCATGGGCTCCGCGCTATGGAAAAAAATCTGGAAAACCATGTTTCCGTATGACACATTTTTTGTTGATGGATAAAACTATTGGAAAACAGACTTGCTGCTCCTTTGGGAACACATCTGGAAGCTCTCAAGAAGAAAAATCTTTTCCACAACAACAAGCCAGCAAGTTCAGAACGTGTGGTTGAGCATTGGGCTGGTTTTTATATATATTTTAAAGAAGTGATAACTTCAGCCAGATTCTGTGTTCTTCTAATGCTTTGGTCAATTTGGATGTATGTCTTTTTTATGATATTCTTTCCAGGAATCCTTTGGAAATACTGTATAGTGGGATTCCCATTGAGCAAGGCGTGCCCTGGTCAGATCAAAATTCACTGGCTTTGGCTGTCTTCCTCTGCTTGTTTTCCTAACAGTTTTGGAAATGCACAGGCAAGGGCATGCTCAGCATTTTGGGTGGGAGCGCTAAGAGTAGCAACTAAACGTGACACACCTTTAAACGAGAGTATTAGGCCTACTTGTACAGAATATAGGACAGCAATGCACAGGTGTGTATAATCATAGCTTTACACATAAACAAACTGAGCAATGAATTAGTCATTCTGTCCTCATCTTCAAAAAGTTGCACCACCCTCTTTTGCAAGTTCAAAAATGGTAATTGATAGCCTACCTATTGGGCTTTGTATAGCTGACTCATAGGAATCGCACATGCACACTGTAATCATATGAATATTTCAAGTAGATATATAAACCCTTTAAACAAAAAGAAGTAGCTACACTTTAGCATACTTTTGTCCTTCACAAGAATATACTTTTGTGTAAATAGTGTTTTGAGACAATTGCATATTTACAATTTAAAGAACATGAATAATAGTTTAAGTTTATATTTTATACTTTTCTCAGTTGATTAAGACTTGAGTAGCCTATGTCTTATGTAATTTCACACTTCTGTTGTTTTGTTTATGAAGGTAAATAAATGTTAGCATGCTAGTAAACACCTCAAAACAAGTGCACAGCTTAAAACTTTATTAATTTGACATCAGTGCAATGTGCACTTTATTGAAGTGTTTAAAAACATGAGCTCTCTTTAACTGAACTATGTGGCCTTTTATTACATTATCTGCAGGTACAGTTTTTAAAGTGTGCTTTTAAGATTTGCAGTAGCCTACATTGCAATAGCACATTCAACACAATTAAGCACACCTTTTTTCACACTGAAATACAATAGCCCTTTGTGTCTGGATTAAGAAGTGTTATTGTCAGTTCCTTTATTGCGTGTTGATTCTGGTTTGTTACTGTACTGTTTATTTCTTCGTCAGCTTAAAAGAATCATGGTTTAGCACCATCTTAAAATATATTATACAGTAGATCACATTTTTTTATTTTTCTTGCTACACATCGTCATTTAGTGTGGGTGTATGCACAAACAGCACTGCAGATGTTAGTTTCGGCTCACTCCAAGCTGAAATTCTTCACATACCACACTGTTTTTTTGATGGCAAACTGCCATTTGCAGACTCTCTGTTTTACCTGCAGTCCACTACAAATTTTACATACTCCTAAAGAGAACAAATGTGCTTTGTACAGACTCGTGTTCACACTTGTATGGGTATGATGCATAAATTATGCGTACTTCAGAGTTTCAGCGTCAAGTATTTGCTCACAAGTGTGTCATCATCTACCTTATAAAGATGCTTTAATGAATGCCAAACTCTTGTGGATGACTAAACAGAGAGAGAGGGCGAGAAAGACATTGGATATAGTTAAACTGACCACTCTATTTTTAACTGTAGCATCACTAGCAACATAACTTTAAGAAATGATATCACTGTGCCTTCCAGCGTGTTACTTCAGAGAAGTAGAGAAGTAGAAAACCTGAGCGCATTAGGATTAGTTCCCTGTCATCTCAACAAAGGTTGAAATATGACTGATTGAATATGTATTTACTCTGCCTATTCTGATGCCAATGTCACAATACCCTGTCCTGTTCAAACCTGTGCTAAAGTGAATCTACGTCGACCCTGCCTTTATTTCCCACAACTACTGACATCACTGCCATGACTCTCCCTAGGATCTGTTTCCATCGTTTCATCAGTACTAGAGCACAGGATCCATATTTCAGGTTTGGGAACCAGAAACAAGCATTAAAGTGAGCCAACACAACTAAGAAAAAATAATTAATTTAGCTCATCAACAATTTTTCTCTCATTTCACGAGTTCGGGGCTTGTCGGCATTCAAATAAAGCAAAGCTTGTTTGGCGTGCTGCTCAGGGAAAATGCTCAGGGTTGGAAGGGCTGCCGAGCCCTAGGGTGTATAGCCCTAGGGCTCAGGAGGGGAAGAGGCTGACAGCCGATTCTCAACCCTGAGGGCTCCCCAAAAAGGGCAAGAAATGAAACAGCCGCCAAAAGAAGCTGTTGAACCTGATGAAGGGTTGGATGGAAGAGGGGCGGCCTGTGGGTAGGGTAGTGCTCTGGGGAATCGTCGGGACCTGTTTGAGGGGCTAGAGACCGATGCCTTGGAGGGATAGAGGCTGATCCTCGTGCTCGACCAATGCTCTGGGGGGCTAGGGACCAATGCTTGGGGGATGCTGAGACCAATGCTCTGCAGGGCTAGAGAGCTAGAGACCAATGCTCTGCAGGGTTTGAGGCCAAAGCTCTACGGAGATGAGACTGAAGTTCTGAGGGGATAGGACAAATGCTATGAGAGACCAATGCTCGAGGGATGAGACCAATGCTCTGCGGGGCTAGAGAGCTAGAGACCAATGCTCTTGCAGGGTTAGAGGCCAATGCACTGTGGGGACGAGGCCGATGCTCTGAGGGGATAGGACAAATGCTATTAGAGGCTGATGCTCTGGGGATTCGAGACCAATGTGATCCATATTTAAAGGGGCTGAGGGCAGTGAGCTGGGGAAATGCATCGAGTGTTCAAAGGGAGCGAAGCGGGGGATCTGGGGGCTTAAAGCAGCGAGCTGGAGACATGAAGCAAGCGTTCAAGGGGAGCGTAGCGGGCGATCTGGGGGCTGAAAGCAGCGAGCTGGGGAAATAAAGCGAGTGTTCTAAGGGAGCGTGGCAAGCTATCTGCGGGCTGAAAGCAGCAAGCTGGGGGAAAAGGCGAGCATTCTAGGGGAGCACAGCGAGCGATCTAGGGGCTGAAAGCAGCGAGCTAGGGGAGCGCAGCGAGTGATCTAGGGGCTGAAAGCAGCGAGCTGGGGAAATAAAGCGAGCGTTCTAAGGGAGCACAGCAAGCGATCTAGGGGCTGAAAGCAGCAAGCTGGGGGAAAAGCGAGCATTCTAGCGGAGCACAGCGAACGATCTAGGGGCTGAAAGCAGCAAGCTGGGGAAATAAAGCGAGCGTTCTAGGGGAGCCCAGCAAGCGATCTAGGGGCTGAAAGCAGCGAGCTGGGGAAATAAAGCAAGCGTTCTAGGGGAGCAAAGTGGGCGATCTGGGGGCGGATAGCAGCAAGCTGGGGGAATAGACGAGTATTCTAGGGGGGCGCAGCAAGGGATCTAGGGGCTGAAAGCAGAGAGCTGGGGAAATAAAGCGTAGCGCTTATAACTTAGGCAATGCATGGAAGTCGTCAAGAATTGTGATGCGGTCATGAACCGCAGTTGAGGTTGATGCCAAGGAATTTAATTAGTGAGCTGGGATTTTACCTGTGCTGCAGGGATGCCTGGATTGTTACTGCTTTAAGGTTTGAAAGGGAGGTCGGCTGCTAGAAGTGGTTTTGAAGCACTATGACTGGTAGGACATCTAGCGGGTGCGTGGTTATAGCTTAAAGTATTGTGGAATACTTGAGGCCTAAATGAGGCAGACCGAAAGGTAGATAAGAAAATTGGTGTGAATGGGCGTTACTTGAAGGCGACGGTGAAGTCATGGTAATAGGGTGGACTCAACATCTAGTAGGTGGGGATACAAAGAGAACAATACTGTATGATGAGTTGTTTCAGTTACATTGAAATTTAGGGGTTTGGAATCTAGGCGAACTGGTGCATTTGACTAAAAGATGAAGGAGGGATCTGTTTGACTGACTTAAGGTTCAGGTGGGTGCGTAGCTGGGAAAAGAAGGTGGGCTGCAGATTCCTGGATGGGACACAAGCTTCGGATCTAGAAAAGATAATTAAAAGGGTTAGGGTATAGAAAAAATTATTGGTTGGTTGAATAATGTCAATTAGGCATGGAAGATACTTTTCCTGATTTGAACTTTTATGAAATAAATTTATGAAAAAGCAAAAGATTATCCGGAAGCGAAGCACGAAGATGGGTTGAGGGCGTCGTGCTGGCTTGTGTAGGGTTGACAGATTTTAGGCATGATCCGTGTCTTCTGGGCTAACGAACTGGCACGGAGGAGGTTGGAGAGGCCTCGTTTGTAGCTGTGATGGCGGAGATCGATTACTAGAGCACCGGAGAGAGTTTGTTGGTTGTTGTTGGTAGGTCTTGCGGTCTCTAGTAGGAGCTGAGGGTCGCCATGACCCGATATTTAGATTGAGCTGAGGAAGGAAGGGACTCTGGCTATTTATAGGGCCTGGCTTGAGATCTGATAGGATAATAGGATGATTAGAAGATTAGGGAGGCGGAGATCGTAAACGACCCTCCCGAAATGCGTTTCAGGAAACAATATGAAAAGCAGAATTCCTGCTGCCTGGAAAAAAATAGTGCTGTTGCTCCAGTGAAAAAAGGACCAGCAATCTGCAATAAAATTAAATGTCAAAATAATATAAAGTAGAATAACTCAACACAGTCTCATGACCAAATTTGTGCCAATTCGTACTAATTCGTACGAGCTCACTCGTACAATTTTGTATGATTTGTCTAAAACCCTGTGATGGGTAGGTTTAGGGGCAGGGTTAGGTATAGGTCATTCGTACAAATTCATACGAATTGGCAACTCATAAAATACGTACGCTTTAGAAGAAATTGTATGAATTTGTGAGGTCGTATGAATTTGTATGAATTAGCCACCTTGTAAAATATGTGCGAATTGCTGTGAGATCAGGTTGGAATGTTTATTTCTTTACTGCTGATTAAATGTGAAATTTCAGCTTTTTTTATTTTAATTTCATTTTTATTGTATTGTATGCATAAAATATGAAAACATTTCTGTAGAACAATTAACATGTATTATTGAGTGAGTGATTAGAAATAAAATAGGTTATTAAAAACTATGTTGGGGATGTCACAGGAAAAATTTAAACAATTCACACTTAATAATCCACAGGTTTTCCACTCCAACAGATATGGAAACAAGTGCAATTTAGGGCCATGGGGTTAAATCTTGAGTATCTGTGTTTTCTGTAGTCATTATCAACCAAAAAAGACCCTATCAGATGACTGAAAGGAAGACTGGGGTTTTGCTGAAGTAGTTAAATGAAGGCTAGATTCTGTTGTGATCGTCAGACTTTAAAGATGAGCATCTGGCTGATGATGATCTGTGTGTCTCACATTATGGGAACAGGTAAACAGTTTTTAGTCGTTTCATAATGTGCTAATTTGTTTATTTATTTTTTTATTTTATGTTCTACTACATTGCTAAAAAAATGAAACGTATTTAAAGCTACAGATGTGCTATCATCTGTGAGATATATTTATTTGCTTGTATATTTGGGTTGTGTAAATTATATTTTTTCACTTTAGCAAACATTTAATATACAAATCAAATGATAATGATAAGGAATTGATAGGTTGCAATTTTGTAATTGCAAAAACGAATAGAAACCGCAATAGAAAATACACAATAACAAGCATTACAATCTTTTCATCTAGCGACAAAGCCGTTCATTGTAACACAGTGGCCGACAGTGGCTGAGGTGATGGCTGGAGATGATGTCTTTTTAAATTGCAACATTGTAGAGCTGTACTCCCCGTGTTCAACAGTGGCTTGGCTAAGAGTCATTCCCGGGAATGCAACGATCAGCCTGACTGACAGACTTCAGATCCATCCTGATCACTCGTCCAAGCAGTGGACCAATATTTGTACTGCTGTTATCACCAATTCAACGGTGCAGGACTCTAGTATGTACTACTGTGCAGCTGTGCACAGCCGCTTTGCTCACATCGGTAATGGATCCAGAGTCATTGTGAAAGGTGAGATGTAATAATAATAATCTCTTTATTGTGAATTAATATAGTAATATACATACATACTGTAAATAGAAGTTGAAAGATGCCGGCAGCTATAAGACGTTTTAAAGTATTAGATATGCAAAGCACTGCCCAAAATCTTTTAGCGGTGTCTTCTTTACAAAAAGTATCCAAATGTTTTGCGTAACTTGATTCATTTTCTCAATAAATATAAATGGGTATCTGTAGTACCTGGGTTTTATAGCCTGAGCGGAGCAATTTTTAACAATTTATTATTCAGTTTAAAGGCTAGTTCCCACTGCACTAACAGACACAGATCAATGGCAAAAACCCATCGAGTACAGTATCACTTCTTAGATGTTTCCAAGAAAGACAAAAACAAACAGTGACCAAAGCCAATAGATGCAGACAAGGATAACACACTGATAAGACAAACTTGGCAAACGTGTCTGTTGCTGTCTGCCGGTGGAGTTTGGAATGGCTTTAAAGGAGTAGTTCACCCAAAAAATTAACACAAAGCTAGAAATTTTGAAGAAAGTTTGTAACCAGGCTGTTTTGGGTCACCGAAGACTTCCATAGAATTTTATTTTTCCTACTATGGAAGTCAATGGTGAC
>JAUMHQ010000082.1:3803948-3814183 GCA_032361165.1 Enteromius paludinosus
AGAACAGTTATAGGAGGTGCTACTGCCTAACAGCATCAGTGTTAACAACTATTACAAATGAAAAGTAGCTGTCTGCCTGAAAGGTAGCTAAATGTTGCCAGATGATGTCACGCTCTTATTTGCATATCAGTAATCTCATCACGTTAGTATCTGACAAGCGTAAGCCTGTCATGTCTCTACTCTTTGAGTCGCCGTATTATATTACATTGAAACATTACATCCAAATGCACAATAAATAAGTTCTTATTATCATATTACTTTGCATGGTGACGTCATTGCGTAATCACAACGCAAAAATACTTGTTTGCTGTGGCATTTTCTATATGGCTCTTGTTAAAACATGCTATTTGCTTTATTTGTTAAAAAACCGAATCACTTCTTTCTTTCTAATTTATTCCAGAAAAGGGTGGGGGGGGTGTCTTCTGATAAAAAAATTGATTTAAAAATCGAGATCGTTCAATATGGGAAAAAAAATCGTGATCACTTTTTTTGCCATATCGCCCAGCCCTAGCGTCCCGTGTTCGTAGACCGTGTGCGCCATCCACTGACATCAGGGGCACCGTTTCTTCCTGCGGGACAATCCGCGTGAGGGGAGACGACAGGGGAGAGATCCACAATTTAATCTCGTGGTGTATGTCACCAAAGGCTTAGGGGTCGTTCACATGCAGCGTGCGCAAACTCTTCATTTTCAACAGAGCCGCGCAGTTTAAAATCTAAAGCAGAAATGCTTTTGTAACTGACAGCCCTTTCTTGGTTGCCTAGTAACAGCAGACTCGCGAGAGCGAAGCGTTTTGAAATTGGTGGAGGAAGCGACAAGCCTCACGTTTTTTCACTCGTTTTTAGTATGCGTCCCAAACCAAAGCCTCGTACCGAACGGTTCAATACGATTACGCGTATCGTTACACCCTATATAATTTAGCCTGTTTTCATGCATGTGTGGTCATTAAAATCAAATCTGAAATCAAGCAATAAATTAGAATATGCGAAAGAGTCGTTCAGTACTTCAAGTAAATATTTCTATAACCAGGGGGAAAAAGGAAACAATGAGAATGTTAAACCTCAGTGGCAACTATAGCTTATCCCTTTAAGCTTCATACAATGGTGTGAAATGGAGAGATATTTGCCAGAGAGATTACTTTTTCTTTTCCCCACTAGTTAAAACCCTCCCCTTCTTCAGTTCTCATTTTCTCTGTCCCCCTTTTTTTTATCTACCTGTGTGTTTTGGGTAAAACCTGTTCTAAAAGGAAATATTTTGGCCTTTGGGACCCCAGTCTTCATCTTGTTCATGACACTGGATTTTAGCCTCCACTCTTTACTCTTCTTCAAAGGTCAGATTCTCTCTGAGCTGTCAGTCAGACCTGCTTTGATTATCGCTCGTTTTCCCCTCAGGTATTTCCCCGGAAAAGTTTCAGATGGAAAATATTCCTGATTGAATGTTTAGATATGTCCGTTCTTAATGTAGAATAGTGCAAGAATTCCTGCAGTATCATTTAATGATTTGTCAGCTGTAACAGTAACGTGTTTTTGTTTTGTACTTCAAAGATGTCCATTCATAATTTGTCCTTTATCATCAGTGGTTCTCAAAACCATATCCTAAAAAGGACCCATGGGAAGTTTACACGATGTGAAATTACATCTTGAAGTAATGGGTGAGAGGCCACAGTTTACATCTCCTTTTTTTATAACACATATGGATGTGAAATGAGTGTCAAATGATCTTACAGTAAGCAAGAAGAGGAACCCTGTCAGTTAAATGAGCAATTGTTTTATCATTAGATCGTTTGACCCTGTCCAGGGCTTGGCTGGAGAATTTGCGTGTGTTTTTGCACCTATAGCATGACAGATATGTTGATGTATGTTTAAAACATGGTACAGTATGGAAAGGCCTGGAGTATGCTGGTTGTGATGTAAGGTTTGTTGTGTTTATCAGGCTTGCGTGACTTACTACACTAGAGGTGTCACCTTTCAAGCAGTCCTGACACGAACATTGATGTTGTGTATTATTTATCAAGAGGGTGTTTTTGCACGTGTTGTTGTTGGCTGACTTCTTTACTAAATATTTCAGCATTTTAAAATGACTATGGTTTTAGCGTTTAGAGGCCCTGTGAGTTTATAGCAGGATAGAGTTTCAGATTTATACATATAATATTATCAATATAATGTATTGTCAAAATTTCACGGTACGGTAATACCTCGGTATGAATGGCACGGTACGGTATTTATTGAATAATTTACATAAAAAACTAAACTAATTAAGAGGCTCAAAAAAGTGCCAGAAGTGTTTATTAAACCGTTTACATGAACACTGAACATATCAATGGCACACACATTAGCCATCTATCTGTAAACTTTCAAACGGGAACTTTTCACAAAAAATTATTAAACCTTCCACACATCCGATTTAAAACACGCTTTAGATCGCTAGATGACGCCATATATCAATTTGCGGTCATAAAAATGTCGCCAAGGGGGTCTGAAAAGTCACTAAATATAGAGACAAATACGCTAAGTTGGCAACACTGATCTGTATTGATATTGTACCTCCCGTTCGCTCCATTCGCCTGAGCTAACTTTTCTCAGAAGACCTATCACTTTATCGAGTCATGCGACCACGGTATTATTAAAAAGAATTTATATTGCGGTACGGTATTTACAAAAACGTTACATCCCTAATGTATTGGCAATGTTAGGGTTTCAAGTTAAAAAGGAAAGCAAACCTGTGTTCTCATAATGGTTACCAGTAAAGTGGGATATTTTTAAGCACATTCTTACAATTCTGTTTTGTTACCGGGAACAAATGTATGTCACCACTGTCCCTAGTTTGACTGTGGTGTAGATATTTTTGTACCAGTTTGATCCTACTTCTGGCTCTGTGTGTAAACCAATTACAGAGACTTGTCCAGGAATAGACAATGGCAGAGATTTTAAGGGTTTTGCAGAAAAATACACTATGTAAACTTTATTTAAACTGTCATTTGCAAACAAAATTAAAGGAGATTATATGTGTAGCAAATGATGTATATAAAAAGATAGAGATGTTATTAAGTGCATTGTAAGCAAATTAATCACTTCAGTTTTGCTTTATTGTATAAACAATAAGTTGTGGGAAATGAGTATATGATTTTGAGGAGTTTTATGATTTTGAATTTACATGTTAATTTATGGCTCAAGTGATTGTTCAAAAACCTGGGAAAAAGCACTGGCTGCAAAAGAACGAAAATGACATAATTTCAGAATGCGCCAACTGCGATCAGACAGCACTCTCCAAATATTATAAACCCCTTCTGTCAAAACAGTAAACCCTATAGAGCTCATGTGTAATGCTGCAAACTAGATTACAATCTCTTAAGTTTTCCTCACTCTTTAGTAGATTGTGACTCATTCGTCAGACCTGTTTGTCATGGAGAGTTGCTATCTGGCTCGATCTCCCATAGTGCTTAATCAGATGTAAACCACTCCGTTGTAAAATTCAGCGTCTGCTGTCATATGATGGAAGTCCAGGCATGACTCAGTTAAAAACCTATTACTGACAGCTGAGTGTCATGCAGTGGATAAAGACTGGAGTATTCAGCACTACTTCTAGTTTCAAATGTTTGTCAAACTGGAAAAGTTGAAAGTCTAATCTGGTTTATGGCATTAGGGTGTCAATGTGCTATTAATTTAAAAAGGAATAGACTTTGGATTGGATGTTTTGGTGGGGCTGTCAGAGTTAACTTAAAGGGTTAGAGTAGTTCACCCCAAAATTACAATTCTGTCATTAATAACTCACTCTCATGTCATTTCAAACCCGTAAAACAGCATAATTTAGGTATCGGTGCCATACTGGTACCAGGTTTTGGCACCCAACCTTAGTAGCCTCCGGGCTAGTTGCGGGCACCGCTTTGTTGAATGAGACGATAGGCAAGGGGAGGGGGAACAAAATCAAGGAGGTGGGGGGAAGCACAGAGAAGGCAAACATGCAAAGTGGCGAAAATTAAATATAAACATTATATCGATATATACGATATGTCAAAATTCATATTGAGTTTAAAAAATATCTCGATATGTTTTAAATATCGAGATATCGCCCACCTCTAGTCACAATGTTCTTTTATGAGCTGGTTCTGAGACATGAATCATGTCGGAAGTATGACTAACTGAAACCGATGGTACACACCAACTATTCTTCACAAATTACTTTTTAGGGAACTAAACTTTTCATAATTCTTCTTAAATGGATGTTCAGTTTAATGCTGCTGTCCAGATATAAAAGGAAATCAAATCTGTGCTCATCACACTACCTAGGAAGTGATTGAGTTTTCATGAGAATGATTCTCAGAGTAGTGTTTAGGAAATAAGGTTGACCTGCATGCTGTTCAGGTGAAACAAGTAGCCTTTTCCAAACGTAAAACTAACTTTACCACGCTCCGTTAACACCAACAGCAACATATCTGAGTTTTTTTTGTGTGAACGGAGCAGACGCAGAGAGAGGAGCTCAGCTGGAAAGATCGTGACATGAAACCTCGGTGTTGCATAGCATGCAGGTTACCGTCATCTTAGACACGTTTAGGACTTCAGGCGCGCGCTTTTTCCCCCGCAGACGCTTCTGTAAGCTCCATTGCGCGAGTGGCTGTGGGTATTTGTGCATTTTGTGGTCGCGCTCCTTGGTAACTTGAATAGCCCAACTAATCGATAATGGCATTCGTTGACAACGAATTTAATTATCGATAATTATCGATTTTATCGATTAGTTGTTGCAGCCCTACTAGTGATACAAAACACACACTTCTGATAGCAATACTTTTAATAAAGTGGCCTAATATTTTTTTTTAAGAAATCAAGCAGAAATTAGCAAAACAGTACTGACACCATAAATGCTAAGCTATTTAAATAAAAGAAGAACAAACAATAAATTAACAAAGTTCAACAAACTGTATAAAAATAAAGAACATGGTAATACTGGAGTGCAAAGGTGTCCAAATCTCCGTTGTGAAACTTGATGTTTATAAACAAATTTCGGGAGTAACACAAGCAGATAATGGCTTCACATTTCTTGATTATATCATTATCCAATCAGAGCAAGAGAAGCCTTCTTTAAAATCATACAAGAGCCTTACCTTGATGTCCTGTTCATAGCATCCCTCTGTGACCCCAAACTCCGCTCTAGTGTTATCCTCTCTCTGCAGGGAGCTTGGGCATCGGCCTCGCAGATTGCTAGACTTGAGACAGGACGTTTCAAATACTGGAGCGGTTTGTTTTGTCTGCAATCAATTGAAAGTGCTCCCACACAGTGGTTTTCAACATTTTTGTCTTGTTCAGATGAATTATAATGTTCTTGATGATATGGATATGGATATTTGAATCTCAAAAGTGAAAATCGAATGCCAACCCACCGAACTAATATTCTGGTCCAGCCCTAAAAAACAGTAAAAAGAATTCTCCTGAAATAGGTTTTATTTAAGTTATTATATTTTTTAAAATGAATGAATGATCAGGGTCATTGGTCTCTGTATGAATGTGTTATGGTCAAGAGTGCATGTCACGTCAACAAATGTTTAGTAAATCTTGGTTTACCCAAGCACAAGACACCAGTCACCATGTTTCTGTTCTTGCCTCACAGGGATTTCCATCAAAGAGTCATTAGATCAGACATGATTCAACATGAGTTTTCCTGGAAACCATTCACCTCCATTGAGTTTTCCATTTCCTAAATATATATATATATATGATAGGGGTGGGCGATATCTCTGTATTTAAAATATATCGAGATATTTTTTTAAATTCTATATGAATTTTGACGTATCGTATTTATCGATATAATGTTTATATTTAATTTTTGCCACTTTGCTAGTTTGCCTTTCTCTGTGCTGTGCTCGCCCCCACCTCCTTGCTTTTGTTCCCCCTCCTCTCGCCTGTTGTCTCATTCAACATGAATGCCCGCGGTGCCCATCGGGCAAAAAACATCGGTGCCCGCGAACAGCCCGGAGGCTACTAGGGTTGGGTACCGAAACCCAGTACCAGTTTGTAACCGCTATGTACCGAAAAGAATCAAAACGCGGATTTCGGTGCAAGCGCAACACTGATGCTGGCGCGCGGGAAATCATTTCCGCCAGAGGAAAACAAATCTACATGCAAAGAAACGGGAGCCCGCGAGTTCACTTCAAACCCCGCGCGTGCATGAGATGTCAAATGCGTGCGATTATTCTTGCCACCTGCTAGCGCAGGTGTCATTGGTTATTCCCCTTTTCCAGAAGTCAGTTTTGGATGCCTGTTATAAGAGGATTCTTTCACTTGACTTGAGAAATGGCATTGGATCATATGTTAGTTATTGTTTTATAAGCTTATTTTATTTATTAAGTTATTATTGATTTTGTCTTTATTTAATGTAATTTATTTGTAATTGTTCATAGAGTAAATCCTTTTTAGATACTTTATTAATAGACTTTTTAAACCTTTCATGCAATTTCATGATAAATCGTTCAAGTGAACAGTTGTACAGTATCATATTTTTTTGCATATTGTATGATTGAATGTGAATTTTGAATGTATTATTTCTTACTTTATTGTTTTACAATATGTATACAGGGATTTCAAGAAAATTCACAGAAGCACTTTGATCTGAACTGAGTTTCAATAAAAAAGACTTGTTTTTGCAGTAGTTTTTGGGGGGTTATTTATCCTGTAAAGATATTGAGAGATATTTGTTGGTCCATATCGCCCAGCCCTAATATATGATGTGAATAGCTGCACAGTCTCTTTTTTTAGTAGTATGAATATTAAATGCAACTTAAATTTCCTTCCCTGCTCAAGGATGAAGGCAGTCATGTGCTGATGTGTGCAAACTCTTGACTGTTTCTTAAGCTTATGCAAAATATTGAAAGAGGAAGAGGTGATTGAGAGGAAGTGATGACTCGCCTACTGAATTCTAACCCGCTCTTAAATTTTCTTCTCAGATGAGATGACGGCAGACTGCTTTTGTTTGAAGCAGTGTCCCTGTGGGCTACTCAGCACTGATAGGACGGGAGCAGAACCCGACAGTGACAGATAGAACTTTGTCTTCAGCTCATCTGTGGTGCTCAGCAGCTCCTGGATGTCCATCAGGATGGTGCATTCAGCGTCACTCTGTGCCTGTCTGTCTCTTCTGACTGTCCTCAGCTGTAATTCTCATGTCCTCCCCCGACTCTCTTTTCCTATGGGTAAGGCTTATTTTTAAACTTATAATGATTTTCGACTCCAATTTGGAGTATCTTAATGTTTTTGTGTGTGTTGTTAAATAACGTGTGAGCTGTTGTGCTGCTTAAGTTAAGCATATGCAAACATAGCCTAAGTATGCTTCACGTCCTCATATCAACATTGTAACTTATTACATTTGAAGGTATCTTTTAATAGTATAAATGTGACGCCTTGTTAGTTTAATATTATTTGTTTAATTTGTAAATATTTTGAATTAGCTGCTTATGTATTTTTATTTTATTATTTACGGTTTAATTTTATTACTTTTTTTTCATTTAGGTCTGAGTATTTTTATTTTGTGCATTTAAATTTTTATTGATTTTAAGATTTCAGTTTATCTTATTACTATTATTATTATTATTATTATTTATTTATTTATTTTTAGTACATTCTAGTACCTCAGCTTGATGAAAAATGAATGTAAATTTTGTATTTCCAATTAACTAAAATTGCTTTTATGAAATGTTGTAGTTAATCTATTTTTGCTAGCATTAACAGTAACAAACCTCTTTTTAAATTGTCTCGAAGCATTTTTACTGGAGCCTAAATAAGTATTTATTTTGTTTAAATGGTTTTGTAAAATGTAACCGCACTATACATGATCAATTCAGTATTAATATTATGTTTTTGTATCGATCAAATTAATTGTCAATTTTTATTTTAATTGTATATACATCCATCCAAATCTTTTTTAACGGTGTAAATTTTTTACCTCACTATTAATACAGCTCACACTTTCTGTTTGACCCATGGTTGGAGAAATGGAAAGAGATGCTGTCAGTGTTGCTAATTTAACCTTTCATCAGAGATTCGCCTCTACTGCCTCTCTTTCCTGCTGCGTACACATCTCTCTCTTTCTGCTTCTGCTCTGTTCAGCGAGCAGCTGAGCTGCATGTACGTTTTTCTGTATTCAAAATGAACAAGTACATCATGAATTCATCTTCCAAACTGTGTTTTTGTCTTATCCTGAATCAGTATGGTACACTTACAATAAGTGCTTATTTTCGGACAATTTTAGCCTGGTTGGGTCGTTAGTGCTGCGGAGTAACACATACCTGTGTGAATCGCCATAGACATTAACTTAGAGAAGTAGCTCCGGTTAGAATGTTTGGTTTTTTGTGCAGATTAACATCTTGAATAGTAGAGCTGGTTATGTAGTCTTCATAGTAATTTAGTCACCATTTCATATTAGTTCCGTTGTCTGACACCATACAATATGTCAATAAAAAAGAGAGGCTAAATACATATAGCCTACTCTTTTGGACCATAAGAGTATAGGTTACATACGTATACATTATTATTATTATGATTATTATTATTATGGAAATGGGTAGTAAATGTAGTAATGAATCATTTTTTGATTTGTTCAAATGCCTGATTCATTCAGGAGTGAAGTAAATAGTCTTGTTTGACTTAAAGCTTATCGTCATCATCATCGTCACATAACCTTTGAATCATTCTTGCTGTACTTTGATGTCATACACCATTTGGGCTGTCTGGCTCTAAAAATCCTATCCTAAACGAACCTATGGCCAGTGGTTCAATGCGCCAAATGATTCACGCATTTCATTTAAAATTTGTATTAAGAAATTAAATACCTTTTGCATGTTGTTCGGAGACTAATAGTTCTGCTTTGTCTTTATATTTTCATTTGGCACATTATCATCAACCATTATCACATTTGCACGTGTTTGATACTGCACTTTGCCTGTTCCTCTAATTACCAGCCCTAATAGATATAGCTATTCTATAATTAAGTAGTGAAATGTCAGTGGTGTTACAGCTTTTTATTCTATAATGAGGCATGACAAAATATATCATACATTTTTAAATGAGATCTTTTTTTATTATTATTCAATTTAAGAGTGTGGAATGACCCTAGCACACTTGGTTTAGCCATGCACTGCAGAGACTGGTACAAGTACTTACTGAAAGACTTGGATTAGATGAGATGCTTAGCTGTGATTATGCCAGCAGGAACATGGCTAGTATTTTTATGCTTCAGATACAGTATATGCAATGCGCAAGTTAAATGTGTGATGTCATAATAATCATTATTGTGCATTGGTACATTAGAGCAGCAAGTTAATTATTTTAAGTATGTGATATAAAAATAGTGATCAATAAATTATAAAAAGTTTTTTCTTCAGAACACTTTATTGAGATTATTGTCTACAACATTTGAGACAGTTTGAGTCAGTTTGACCATTAGTTTGCACATAATGTTCATCCACTTTTAGCATTAGTTTATTTTTAACATCCAGCCGGGCTGGAAATGTTAGTCCATTAAAAAGCTTTTTATTGGACAATGATTTAGTTTTTCACTAACAAGAAACGATAACAAGCAAAAAACCTAAGAAAGGTCATAACAACTAATATTGTTTCATGAAGACCATACATGTTGGTCTGATTAGAAAGCATTAGAAGTAAGAGGAATGAAAGAACATGCATGGACCCTCTTTAGAGGAAGCGTCTGTCCTTCTCAATGGAAGATGTCCTGGAATAGCCTCTTGATATATTTCTGAAACTTCTAGTTAAGGTTTCATTTCTCCTGTGGCCTTACGGTAACTTAAAATCTTTTATTCTCTCAGGTTATTAAAATCTAGAAAATTGCAGCAGACTTTATTGTAGGGCTGGGCGAAATGGCAAAAAAAGTGAGCACGATTTTTTTTCCCATATTGAACGATCTCGATTCTTCATCACAATTTTTTTTGATCAGAAGACTGCAGCATGTTATGCACGTGATCGAGAAAGTATACACACAGCTGATCACCGTGATTGAACTGAATTTGATCACGATCACAAATCGAGATCGTATCATCGCCCAGCCCTACTTTATTGGCATATAAAGCTGACACTTTTTTTATTTTATTTTTTTATGCCGTTATTGTATATTGGCTTAAGGAGCTTAGGAGTTATTTAGAAAACATTAAATTTGAAGAATAGAAATCAATTTTCAAAGTAACAAAGCAATGTGTCCTTGCTGAATAAATGGTCAATTACTTAAAAAAAATATATATATA
>JAUMHQ010000082.1:3838365-3848868 GCA_032361165.1 Enteromius paludinosus
ATGCGTTAAAAAAATTAACGTAATTAACGACAAAAAATAATTAACGTCGTTAACGCGTTATTTTTGACAGCCCTAATCTTTTTATTTATTTTTTTGCTCCGCCCTGTCTATGAGGCGCCGAACTCTGCCAACATCAGTGCGCAAGAGAGACCGAATGTGTTCACTCCACTCCGCGCTTAACTAAAGTTTTTTTTTTAATATTCAAATTACTCTGCGTCGCGCGACGCAACAAATCGATTATGAAATTCGTCGCCAACTCTTTTAGTAATCTTTTTTTTTCTTCGATTTAATCAATTCGTTGTTGTAGCCCTAATGGGAAGATGGGACCGCACTTATAAACGTATTCAAGTAGATATGTATACATACTGATGATGAATGCATGTGGGTGCAGTGGGAAGGATAAAACACTATAAGTGGGTGATGATGTGATGAACTGGCCACATCGACTTTCTTGTTACAGTTTTTTCCATAAGCAGTTTCCTTGATGCCTTTTCAAAGGACTGTACCGAAGTGCAAAACATAGCATCTTCTAAAGTTTCACTTATAATGTGTGTCTTGTCAAAAAAGCTTCGTATGCTTCACATGCTTGAAGAATTTTTGTAAATCTTTAGTAAAGACCCGCATGTCTGCTTTTTTATATGAAGTCAAATCAGTTTGGTTTGCTTAAACCTTACATTAAACTATTTGATTAGTCCTTCTGTTTCATTTTTAGCCTGTGTAGAAGTTTAAAGTAATAGTTCATCCAAAAAAATAAAATGATCCCATAATTTACTCCCCCCCAAGCCATCCTAGGTGTATATGACTTATTTCTTTAGTTTTTTTTAAATGTATCCTGGCTCTTCCAAGCTTGGTTGTGCTGGTGGATAGTGGCATATTTGTAAAGCTCCGTAAAAAGTCAAATTATATTCAAATTATAATTGTAATAATTCTTTAAGATTTCTTTTTGTTACAAAAACCCATCAATCTGCTTCAGAAGATGTGTTAAGCCCCGTTCACTCTGTGGAGAGCTGGCGATATCCGGCGACAAGAGCGACAGCGGCCGTCAGCGACCGGATGTGGGCGTGTCCAGCGACGCGACAAAGTTCAGAATCTCTCAACTTTATGCAAATGAAGAGCGACTTTCAGGAGCGACAGTTTATGTGATCATACTTATTTTTTTCAGCTCCAGCAGTGATGGAGGAGAAATTAATCCTAACTGTTCCTAACTGAGAATCAGCCGGGCCAAATTTAAGGCACTCTTCGTCGACAGAGAAGGCTTGTAGATCCCCTACCCTCTTGATGGAAGCCAGCACGATGAGCAGCGTGGTTTTCAAAGTCAGGAACATACACTTTAAGAGTCGAAGGCGACAGCCTGCGCTCCAACTTCTCTTGCAGGAAAGTAAGCACTGCTGCAATCGTGCATCCCTGTGGGTCCTCTCCACGGGAGGAACACCAATCGACAAACAGACTCCATCTCTGAGCGTAAGCCTGTCTCGTAGAGGGGGCTCGCCCTTGAGTGATGGTATCTACTACAGCGCTTGGAAGGCTGGAGAAGTCTGCCATGTCCCGTCCAGAAGCCACATGTGCAGGTTCCAGAGATCGGGACGCGGGTGCCATATGGTGCCCATCCCCTGAGAAAGAAGGTCTTACTCCAGGAGATTTTCCATGGAGGGGCTGCACGCGATACTGATATGCTCGACCCTCGAACGCAAACCGCAGCAGGGGACTGTGGCAAGGCAGAATCGAGACATGAAAGTACGCATCTTTCAGCTCTATGGCTGCAAACCAATCCTGGCTCCGAATGCATGTTAGTATGCGCTTTGGAGTAAGCAACTTGAACGGCATCCTGAAAAAGACCGGATCAGAGCTCTCAGGTCCAGGATCGGTCTCAACCCACGATTGGGCACAATGAAATAAGGGCTGTAAAACCCCGACCTCATCTCGGCGGGAGGGACTGGCTCGATTGCTTCCTTCGCCAGTAGGATAGCAATCTCCACGCGCAGTATGGCGGCTGGGCTCTCTGAATGGACCAAAGTAGAGCGAATGCCGCAATACCGGGGTGGGCGCCGGGCAAACTGAATCGCATAGCCAAGGCGTACAGTCCGAATCAACCACTGTGAGGGGCTGGGGAGCGCTATCCAGGCTCGGAGCCGCGTCGACAGGGGTATTGAGGGAACGTTGATCGCCGTGCCAGCAGTGGGGCAGCCCATGGCGGGGCGGGGACAGGGACTGCCCGTCTGGCTGCACTGAGCAGCGCCTACCTGGCGACACAGCATCCTGGGTCAGCATCTGAAAAGACAAAGAAGTTTGTGTTAAATGGTGACCTTCGGACACTTTCGGTGATGGTATTCCTGTAAAGACTTGCTCTCTCTGTATACACAGAAGCTTCTGGCCCTCCACCAGGAGTGGGGACGGAGATGTCATCGACTTCACCCGAGCAGTCCTCACCACCTCCGGGCTGCCTGTGTCAGGAACGCTTCCCACCCCTCCGGGTGTTAAAGGCTGGTCCCTGATCAGCAGGCAGCGTCCCTCGCCCGCGGCCAGCTCGACGACGGGCCGCCGGTTGGACATCGGCGGGGGTCGGAGCAGGAATCTCTCTGTGTGCCGCGGGGGGACGCCCTGGGCTAAGTCCTCGACAGTGTTGCCAAATAGGCCGGCCTGGAAGATGGGGGCGTTGAGAAAGCGTACTGTCTCGGTGACGACACCTGTGTCAGGCTCAGCCATTGAAGTCGCTCCTGGACCACCGTGGTGGACATCACCTGGCAAAGGGCACGCGCCACAACCTTCATTGTCCGAAGAGCGAGGTCAGTTGCGGCGCGGAGTTCCTGCATGGCCCCCTGGACTTGAAGTATTGCGAGTGCATGCACAGTGGTGGCAGCCTGCCCTGCGGCGTGGTAGACATCGCCAGCGAGAGTGGACGAAAGTCTACACACCTCGGACGGGAGATGTGGCTGATCACGACAGGCGGAGGTGCCGCGCGGGCATAAATGCACCGCAACAGCAGGCTCCACCCGCGGGACCACCACATACCCCCTGGCTGCACCGCCATCGAGAGTGGCGAGGGGCGAAGAGCCTGGGTGCAGGCGTGACAAGTAAGGGGCTCGCCACGAACTGATTAGCTTCTCACCAACCGTGAGAAATTTTGCTCTTTTTCCTGGTTGCCCAGGGAGACCTAAAACTCCAAAACTCAAAAGGTCTTTCTCGCTGGATTTGTAAGATGACTGGCACATCCAGCCTTTAGAAAGGCTACCAGACCGCAGGATCCGCTGACAGCCGCCCAGACGAAACACTGTCAGACGAGAAAGCAGGAAAGCAGGAACTCCTTTGATGATAAAATCGATCTCCACAGCAACACTCCGTCAGGAAGCAGGGGATCTCCAAACACACAACAAAGCAAAACGGCTCTAAAGCGAAAGGGTGCACCTGAGCGCAATCAGTGCACGTCAATATTCATTGGCCTTTAGTAAAACCACAAAGGCAATTGGTCTCTCCATATGTAACGTCGAAGTGATTCGACTGAAAGGGTAACTCACATTTACCTAGGATGGATAGTTTTCATTTTTGGGTGAACTATTCCTTTAATGAATTGACAAAGTATGTTGGAATTCATTTTAAACAGAGAAAAAAGACAGGTAATATTGTTACTTGGAGTACTGACTTCTGACTTGACGTGGGATTGTGTATATGCAACTTGTATTTTTTTGTTTATTGCTTTAAATTGGAAAGCAATTTAAGCAGTCTGCTTGGTATGTATAATTGCAATTGGTTTATCATCATTTTTAGTTGTTGAGATATAAATATAGATATGAGTTGATGGCATAATCACAATGATAGTTTCACATCTCTCCTACTAATTTGTTCCTGCTTTGTAATGTACATTTTTGTCTTATAATATATTTATAACAGAGTAGATTAATAACCATAAGGATACAGACCCCTTTGCACTTGGTACAGACTTTTTTCCAATAAAGGAGAAAATGAATGAAATCAGTGCCCTTTCAAGGTATTTGGAAAGTAAAGCAATTAATTTTAGATCTAAAATGGAATTCCAGAATTGGATTTTGAAAGATAACGTCAACATTTTTAAAATGGGACATTAAGATGAACATTTCTGTTCTCTTGATTTGAAGTTATGTCTCGGGTCGTGTTTATTTTTATTTGTAAAAAATCGTACTGTACATCTTTGACTGATGTTTGTAATTGCTTTTTGATTTTTTGATCCCAGTTATCGCAAGCCACATTAAAAAATTTGGGGCTATATTTACAGCTTGTACCAGCACTAACTCTTTTTTGGCATAAAAAACATTAAAGACGCAGTGAATTGAAAATTGATTTACTAACATGCACTAATCTGTTTTTACCATTTTTCCATATTCTATATTCTTCCCTCAACTTAGACGAGTTGACAAATATCTCTCCCATCTTAGTGCGTGTACTTAATCGCTCTGGCCTGCAGCGACACTATGTTTATCTTAACTCCATACATTCCTTAGGATCCAAACAGGAATGAATTTAGAAACCACCGAACACTTCCACATGTTCCCTATTCAAAGACGGTTACATGACTAGTTACATGAGCAAGTATGGAGACACAAAATAAAACATGCAGTTTTTTTAAGTGGGAAAAAAAGAAAACGATAATGTAAGGCGAAAGAACTCTTTGCAACACTTCGAACTCGGCGCAGTAATATCATCACTGCCAAAAAAACTTTTCAATTCAACCAATGGGTGATGATATTACTGGGCTGAGGTCCAAGTGCTCAGCACATCTAAGTTGAGGATACAACATAGCAGAATATGGAAAAACTGTGGTATATTTCTTTAACCTCCCACTTCCATCAGCACACTTATGGGGTTGTGCTCTTGTGCTAATTTGCAGTTTTAAGAAACATCTTTAATATTAGCTATCCAATTATGTCTATGTCCTGTGGGGCTTGTCCCAATCTCAGAAGTCCAAAACCTTTCTGAGGGCACTGTCGTTTGTCAAGGAAGTCAAAAAACTGTAACAGTTTTTCTAAATTGGCCGATTGGGTGTGCTCGCAGCTATATTTGTATATGAATAATAGCTTTATAGCTGCATTTACAAAATTCAACATCATTTTGTCTTTGTGTCTGCTTTTCCAAAGCAACAATATTGTTACAGGAAGTGCACTTATACTGTCGAGAGAAATTGTAAAGTAAGTAATTCTTACCTTTATGTTTGCCTTTGTTTACTCGAATGTGCTTAATTATATGCTATATAAATGCATAAAACAGTATGTTAATTCAGGTAAACTTTTCAGTAGCTTTGTGTGTGTTTGAAGGAGAGTGAATGCATGTGGTAGCAGGGTGCAGGTTATTTTGAAGATTGGGTTTTTGTCAGTTTTGCACTTTGGGCCAGTTGTTTGAAAATGCTACGAAATGAAAGATTCCTTTATTTATTTGCAGATGTCTTTGAAAACTCAGATGGTTCCTTTTTTCTAATAATTCAATAATATCTGCATATTGATGTTGTTTATTATTATGCCTTAGATTGTTGTTTTTCTATCTCTTTTGGTTGCTCTCAGCTCTTGATCGATGGCTTCTTGGCCACGCTGGTTCTGTTTCTGGTGGTGGAGTTGGCGATCTGCATTGTAACCATCTTGTTTGGACTCAGTGCTCTGGCTAAAGGTGGTTTGCAGGTCTGTTGATCTCAATGAAATAATATAACTGAGAGTGTGTGTTGATTTTGGCACTTGCATGGCAGAGTCAGAACTGAATTTTTCCAAGAGGCAATATCCAGTGAGAACCGTTACCAATACAGTTTTATCACAGAATTGGTGTCTGCTCGAAATTTGTATAAATGTATGTACATCAAAAGTATATAATTTATAAATGTAAAAAACTTGGTTAATGCTGTTGATATTGTAACATTGAATATTAATAAATAGAATTTGTTGCCTCTTTTACATATTAAAAAATCAAGATTTTACATTTGTCATCTTACTATGAAAAATAATATAGATTCTAAAATTGGGAATAAATTATATAGAAAGTGAGCAAAATAAATAAATTTCCCATCCCTTTCAAGGAAGGTCTGTTCATATTCACAATGCCTTCGGGCAGCATTAAAAAAGCTGTTAGACTTTATTTTAAGGTGTCCTTGTTACAGTGTAATTATACACCTCAGTAATTATACTGAGTAATATTATTTATCTACTTGTACTAAGCGTTAGGGTTTTATATTCAGATGTGGTATGTTATTGCAATAATTGTTTTAGTTATATTTAATCAATTTTCTTCATTATGTTGGCATTTTTCCCCCTATTAATTTCTAACCCTGCATGGTATTTAAAGTCACCGTGAAATCAAAATAATTTTTGTTAATTTCTTAATTATCGTTATCGTTAAGGCAGTGTGACAAATTTCACATTTAGAAGATATAAGCATTCAAAGCTTGCAGTTTATCATTTCTTTTACACTTGCCGGTCGTCATCTTCTGCTTCTCATCAAATCTTCTGCCCAATCAAAAGCTCTCTAGAATCTGAAGCGCCCTCCCCCTTCACTATACATAGATACTGGAGCAGTTGCTGAGATTGGCCACATATTCACAGTGTAGTATTTTCTGTACAGTGAATGGCAAAATATAGGCGATAGGGAACTATTCTGACAGTCTAAATATTACTGTTTGATTGGGGCAAATGAGCTCTGGTTTCATGTTGTTTCAAGTGGATATAAACAAAACACTGTTGGCTTTTTAAAAAAGGGGTGGGGCTGCTCAATATGTCCCACCCTGTCTTCCTGTGTCAGTTCAAATTAAATCACCACATAGAATAACCCTGTGTGTTTCAACGCCCTTCAAGGGACCTTTACATATTAACTGGGGTAATAGATTTGGTAAATGTCTTTCTTTAGAATCTTTTTCTAAAATAACTCTTATAATAACTCCTCTTCTAAACTTTCCTTACCGTGATGAACTAATATAATAAAGTGATCCCTATGTTTTTTCCCCAGCTTCCTGGTTTTAGACAGCGTTCTGCCCTGTCTCAGCCCGAGGCCGTCACCCCAAGCCAACCTCAGGTACACCAGGAGCACTTTAAATTTTCAGTTGGGATTCAATCTTGCTTGGTTTTTAGAGAACAGCTAACGTGAAGTTAGAGCTAGTTAGTAGCATTGCTTTCCCATATTTAACTCTCTGTTATATCCCTGTCAACCAATCAAATGTTTGCTTTTATGCACTCGTTCAAACCCTACAGGTGGAAGTGTTGGTGTCAGAGGTGGAGCCAATGCCTGAGCGTGAACCTGAACCCAAATCTGAACCAATAGAAGAAATCCCCAGCCCTCCCACTGAACCTCAAGTGGCACCCATTGACTCTTTAACAGACGTTTGATGATTTGTGATGTTTATTGTAGAGAAAAGTGAGGGTTTTTGTATTTTAGCGATGTATGAAATCGACATGATAGGGCTTCGTGGCCATTATCATAGTACTTAAACAGATGGTTCAACCAAAAATAGAAATTAAATTTGCTCCCTCATGTTGTTCCAAATCCATGACTTTCAGTAGCACATTATTTCAAGGGGTCCTTGTTACAGTGTAAGTATACATTTAAGCTCTGAGTAATATTAATAAATAAATGTACTTGCTGTATGGTTAGGGTTTGGATTAGGGTTTGACTTAGGGTTACTTGCATGTAATTATGCATAATTGATTGTTATTATAATAGCAAGTACATTTAATGTGTAACAAGGACACATTCAAATAAAATGTTGCTAAATTTCTTTGGTACAATGAAAGTGGATTGGGACCAGGGTTGTCAAGCTCCAAAAAGGAAAAAAAAAAAATCGCCATAAATCCTTAAAGAAACCTTTTTTGAAGTTGTGGGTTTCAAAAGACACAAGAGTGAATTTTCATTTCGAGGTGAACTGTTTCTTTAACATTATATTACCTGCAGAGTTTCTTATTGTCTGACAGCTCAAGACTCACAGTGTTTGCAAAGTAGCAAATATTCAGGTTCTAAACTTAACTCTACATTTTTAAACTTTTCCAATTAATTTAGCCTGATTCGTACATATTCGTGCGAGGTTGCAAAATCGTGCTAATTCGTACAAATTCGTATGACCTCACCCGTACGATTTTGCATGATTTGTCTAAACCCCAGTGACGGGTAGGTTTAGGGGCGGGGTTAGGTGTAGGTCATTCGTACAAAACTCGTAAAATACGCACCATTTAGCAAAAACCGTACAAGTTCGTACGAGTGAGGTCGTACAAATCTGTACGAATTAGCCACCTTGTAAACTATGTACGAATTGCTATGAGACTTGGTTGCCTGAACCACTAATTTCACCTTGCTTGTTGTATTGTGAACTTTAATCCTTAAAAAAAGTAAGATTGTTTTATTTTTGATAAAATCACTTGATTGAATGGTGATTGGTCTGCTTTCTTGCATCAGTTTGAATAATGAATTGTGATTGGTGCATGCTTGCATTTTTCCTTGCATATATTTAATCATTCACACCGTGTATGTATTAATCATTTTTACACTGTGCAGTGCTTGCAAAGACAAACAAGCGCTAATGTAGCATTTTAATTGCACTGAATTAAACCTATGGTTAGATTTTAGGCTCTGTTTGAATGAAATTTTACACAGGCTAGAAATGTAACTGTATTTGGTTTTCCCACAAACATGTACAACTTTCAGGAAATAAATTGGTCTAAAATGTTTTATTTGCTAGAAATTTTCTAGCTGTAATCTCTATGAAATAGCTTTTTTAATGTAGTGACAACTGATAAAAATGATTAAAATCCACGTTTTTCAGGGCCTGAAAAATGCCAAAATAACATTAATGAATACAGAAAGATCATAGCTCAAAGAAAGAAATCGTGCACATATTGCAGGGAAAAACTACACAAGCATGCATGGTTTCATCCGTTTCTTGCAAGATTTCAGCTTGAAATCACTATCAGCTTTCAACCAACTCTAGTGCAGGTAATATTGTGTTAATTGAAAAATGGCATCAAATCCTTCACTTATCTGCAGTAATAAATACTTCCATTGAGCAAATCTACTAACAAACAAATGCTCTGTATGATATGTTAATATATGTTACATAATGTTAATTAAGTTAATTTGGCCTCTTGAGTGTTAGTAATGTGTGTAATCTGATAACACAGTATCTATATTGAACCTCAATGCTCACAAGAGAATGAAAAACGATAACGATATCTGCAATAACAGAGTAATATGCATACAAGTTGGGCTTGATCTCCTACATCCTATTAAAGAAAACAATTGTGTTCTCCGCTGTTAATATCAAACAGTGGCATGAGTTCCCTGTAGATATAATGTATATTACTGGTTAACTTCATTGGTGCTAATACGCAAGTACATCTAAAAATTCCATCTCAGTGCAGGATGAGGTTTTTGTGTGAGAAACCATGTTTTCATCTTTCATATAATCATTGTATATACTTAAAGTACCAGTCGATGAGTGAAAGAGAGAGACGATAACCAGGCTTCAATGAGGAGAGTTAGAATAGAGCTTTTATGCGTCATCTTGTTTGCTTGCCATTGTTGTTACACAAAGCTTAGTTCAATAATAGTTACTCACTAGACTCACAGAATGTCATTTTTAGCATCTCTTAAGTATCTGAATTTGTTACATTACAGTCATAATCCAAGGAACGTTTTAGGAACCAAAGCATTTTGTTTGCCTTCTTTTGCTCATTTACTTTTGTACCTCTTTTGCACAACATCTGTATATGTTCTGCTCCGTTCACATGCCACCTCTTGTTTAATTGTGATTTTCCTCTAGATGGGGATCAAAGGAATTGGTGTGACATTGTAGCACATTCTCATAGTGTATTTTAGGTGCAGAATGGACTTATTAAACCACTTTTATGCACCAACAATGTGAGATGACTTATTCTTTTTTTTAAATATTCAACTTTTTGAACGCCAGTAAATTAGTGTTTTTCATGCTGCTCTCATGTTTTGTTAATTTTACACTTTTGTCTTACAGGATAAGTTATTATTGTTTGTTTAAATTCTTGAGATGTTTTTCAGCAGTTTGGACTCCTTTTCTGACGGCACCCATTCACTGCAGATGATTAATTGGTGAGCATGTAATGTAATGCTACATTTTTCCAAATTTGTTCAGATGAAGAAACAAATGAAAAAAACATTTGAACTATTACTTTAATATTTAAATGTAATAGAAGCTTCATTTTTAATATATTATTTAGTCTCTCATGAATGTGTAAGATGATAATGGTTGCTAGGGTCCATTTTACTCAAAAGTCTTTGGTAAAAAAAAAAAAAAACATGTACACATGCACAAAGGATTAATTTAGATAGAGAAATGTGCTGACAAGGATTTATGATTAACTAAAATATACTTTAATGTCACCTAAATATATGTCATGTATTTAAAAATACCTTTTTAGTATTGAATGTTTTATCTTAAAGCAAAGTTGAAATTAAGTAATTATAATTAAGTACTTTGAAGAATGTAAAAGATTAAATATATATATATATATATATATATATATATATATATATATATGT